>CATKHJ010559937.1:0-12135 GCA_949750685.1 Vernicia montana | reverse complement strand
TATGTTATAATTTATGATATGGGATTATATGAGTATCAAGATATGTTCTTGTTAGAATTTATGTAAGTTAAGTATGTATGGAGATTATGTGAATATGTATGTTCAGGTTGAGATCTTGGGGATATGTATGTATTAGATGCAATTATGCCGTATGTGGAAGTCATGTTTATGGGTTCTACAGGTGATCGGTGGCCTTATGCCTACCCATGCCCTAGGACCGTTGCACCGCCCGAAGCGGGGTGTGACAAAAATCAAGACTCGTTCTGATGGGTCTGTTGAACGTTACAAGGCTCGTTTAGTAGCCAAGGGTTACAATCAAGAATATGGAATAGACTATAAAGAAACATTTGCTCCATTGGCTCGATTAACATCTATTCACAGTCTATTAGCCATTGCTGCAGTCCGTAAATGGAAACTTTTCCATATGAATGTCAAAAATGCTTTCCTTAATGGTGATTTTTCCGAAGAGGTTTATATGAAACCTTCTCCTGGTTATCATTCTTCTCATAAAGTTTGTAAGTTTCGGCGAGCTTTGTATGGACTAAAACAAGCTCCATAGGTATGGTTTGCCAAATTTAGTACAACTCTTACTCAATTTGGTTTTGTCTCTAGTAAATATGATTTCACATTATTTACTCGTCATACTGACCATGGAATTTTCATTATGTTACTTTATGTTGATTATATGATTATAACAGGTAGTGACACATCTGGTATTTCAGAAGTTCAAAGTTATCTCAGTCAACATTTTGAAATGAAAGATCTTGGTTCTCTCAACTATTTTTTGGGTCTTGAAGTTTCTCATAATTCTCAAGGCTATTATCTGTCTCAAGACAAGTATGGCTCTTATCTACTTTCCCGAGTTGGCCTTAATGATAGTAAAATTGTATCAACCCCTTTGGAGCTCAACTGCAGACTTACTCCTCTAGATGGCACTCTTATTGATGATCCTACTCTATATCGCCAACTGGTTGGGAGTCTTGTTTACCTCACTGTCACTCAATCAGACATCTCCTATACTGTTCATTTAGTCAGTCAATTCATGTCTGCTCCTCGCTCAACTCACTTTGTTGCAGTGATTCGGATTCTACGCTATATTAAAGGCACAATTTTCCATGGTTTATATTTCTCTACTCGCTCATCTTTGGTATTATCTGACTACTCTAATGCTGACTAGACTGGTGATCTAACGGACCGTTGTTCTACCACTAATTATTATTTTTTTTGGGTGATTCTCTTATTTCTTGGCGAAGCAAGAAGCAAACTGTCGTTGCCAGCTCCAGCACAAAATCTAAATATCTTGCTCTTGCTGATGCCACATCTGAATTACTGTGGTTACAATGGCTATTAACTGATATGAGTATCACTCATTCCTCTTCTACTATCCTCAATTGTGACAATAAAAGTGCAATACAAATTTCTTATAATGATGTTTTTCATAAGCGTACAAAGCATATTGAGATCGATTGTCACTTTGTGCACCACCATGTTTCTCAAGGCACTATAATTTTGCATCTCGTCTCCTCTATTAATCAAACGACAGATATCTTCACCAAAACTCATCTACCAACTCAGTATCAAGATCTGTTATACAAACTCAAATTGACATTCACTATACCCCCTTGAGTTTAAGGGGGGTGTTAATATGAAAATAGAAAAATAGGAGTTACAATAGTCAACATTCATACACAATACACATGCAATATTAACGTGCAAATCTTCAAGTTATCATCCCAATATTCTTTGCACATGCTAGGTAAGGATATCAATTTTATTCGTCCTGCCGGATACCCACTCCGTCCCGGCCCTGATGAGGCGGGTAATACCTATCCTGTTTAATAAATGGGGCGGGGCGGGTTTTTTGATTTATACCCAAGTCGGGTTCGAGTAATGTATAACCCGCCCCAAACCCGATCTAATTATATATATTTTTTATTTTTTAAATATTATATATATTTATTTTTTATTTTTTAAAAATTTATAATTTATTTTTTTATGTGAAATATAAATTATATTGTATGGATATATAGAAAAAAATATAAATGAATATATATATAATTAAAAAAAATTGAAAATAAAAAAATAAAAAAAAATATAAACGGATATACCCGCCCTGCCCCACCCCGTCTCACGATCCGCCCCACCCCGAAGCAGGGCGGGTAACGGGACGGGTATTTTATTTTAAAAGCGGGTCAGGTTCGAGTTTTACAAAACTCGCCCCATACCTGACCCGCTGCCATCCCTAATATTAGGTCAATAAACAGCTTGTAAATGATCCACCAATTATGTATATAATTAAAATTGTAATTCACTTTCCATACCTATATAAACTAAGGCATTCATTGTAAATGAAATATACAAAATACATTTCTCTTTGATATATTACCTCTCTGTCTCAAATAATAATTATAATTGACACTAACTTTTAAAATTAAGGTACAACGGACAAAAAATAAAGATATAATTATAAAAATATGAAAAACTTGGAATAAATTTACCGATTAAACCTTTTCTTGTACGTAATATAACTACTCTTGATTTACAAAAAGTTGATTTTTTTTTAACATTAATTTTATCGGTGAAATTTAAATTTTAATATATATTTTTAAAATAGTCTCACTTTATTATTAGATTAAGACACCATTTAGAATATAATAATATCCTTAATATTTATATTTGTACTCTATATTTATTATTTTATAAATTAAACTGACAAAATCATCCGGTTTCATTTCACATTTAAATTTTAGTAATTAGTTATTTTAATATTTGAAATATCTAATTTTTTTAAAAAATAAATAGATAATTAGATTAATTCTTTTTATTTTAAGAATTCGAATCATATAAGATATTGACTCTATCTATAGAAGGATATTCTAGCCATGTGCATTAATTAACTCATTAATTTAATAGCCATTCCAGCTAGCTTGCACATTGTAATTCGTGCATTGACGTTGGAGTAACAGGAAAAAGAACAAAATAATAATAATAAAATAATTTGGTCATCGCTTTATCTATCAATTTGCTTAATTTAATAGACATTCCCTGCACATTATTAGAAAAAAAAATAATAAAAAGTAGGCAAAACGAAATCTACGGTGGAAATCAATAGTTTGCTAACCTCCTTATCTCTTCCAGCGACGTAGAAGCTCACTTTGTCGAGGCGAGTGGCAGTGTGGATCCCTTCAATGCGGTGAGTCTAACATACCTAATAAATCAAAATGTTTTGTTGAAAAAAGAATTATAAAAAAAAAAAAAATTGTAAGATTAACTAGCTTTTTTTCGATGCAGCTTTTACTGTCTAGCTATAAATTTAGAATTTATAGTTGGCACGCGTATAAAGAAGGTCTATAAATAAACCTTCTTTATTTCATTTTTGATATGAAAGTTAAAGAGAAAATTTCTCTGAACAAATTTAAGAGAGAATTTTGCTAATTTTGTCCGTCCAAAAATTATCCTACATTTTTTTAATCCTTATTCACCGTGAGAATGTGTGTATTGGGTTATTGGTATTGTAAAAGAGAGGATTTACAATTTTGTCCGTCCAAAAATTGTACTGTGTAACTATAACAGTTATAGTAAATTATCCATTGTGGATCGTGGATGTAAATTTATTGAGAAACCGAACCACGTAAAATTCGTATGGTTTTTGCTGTGTATCCTTTATTAATTTCTGCTTTCGCTGTGCGTGTGAAATATCTTATAAAATTTTCCAACAAGTGGTATCAGAACTTCTGGTTCTTATTTTGGGGTAGAAAAATTTTATTGGGATTGAAGTGAAACTGCTGTCCGGGGCAGTATCATATTTTGAAAAAAGAAATATACTGCATGGAAGAGAAAAATATAAGGAATTTTTTGGTGCAATCCGTTTCGAGAATGGGTGTAAAATCAAAAATTAAGTGAATAGTAACCACACAAATATTTATTTTTTTGCATGTTACTGTTACAGTAACAGTAAGCAATAGTAACGTATAAGAAACTGTAGCAGGATACGGTACTGTTAAGGGGTACTGTAGATAAAGTTACTATAGCAAGGTACGGTTACTAATCATACAGTATTATTCATACGGTATTGTAGAAGAAGGAACTAAAAAAATTGGTGTGCTGTGAATAGTATAGGATACTATTCACCGGAGCCTGCAGTAGAAATTTTGAAGGGGAAGCATGAAGAAACTCATAATCATAAGAGAGACTAACAGAGAGTTGCAGTCATGGTGAAATCTTCCATGTTGTAGTGAGGGGAGATTTGTTAGGTAGTGTGAGTCCCTCCAACATGGTGGGCCCCACATGCCTAATAAATCAAAATGCTTTGTTGAAGAAAGAATTAAAAAAAAAAAAAAAAAAAAAACGTGTAAGATTAACTAGTTTTCTTTTGGTACAGCTTTATTTGTCCACCGCCCAGCTATAGAATTTGCAGCTAGCACGCGTATTCATTTTTGATATGAGAGCCAGAGAGAAAATTTCTCTGAAGAAATTTGAAAGAGGATTTTGATAATTTTATCCGTCCAAAAATTATCTTATATTTCTTTAATCCTTATTAACTGTGAGAAAGGGTGTACTGGGTTATTGGTATTGTAAAAGAGAGAGTTTACAATTTTGTCCGTCCAAAAATTGTACTATGTAATTATAAGAGTTATAGTTAATTATCCCTAGTAGATCGTGGATATAGGTTTATTGAGAAATCGAACCACGTAAAATTGGTATTGTTTTTGCTATGGGTACTTTATTAATTTCTGCTTCCACTGTGCGTTTGAAATATCCCATAAAATTTTCCAACAATTTTGACTCATAAAAGTCTAGAATTTTTTAATGAAATGCACAAGAAATGATATTAATTGGTCACAAAAATTCGTTAGTATCTTCAAACCAGCAAATCTGCTAAGAAAATGGCAAAGTTGTTGACTCTTTGCATTTCCTGCTTCTGGTTCCTGTACTCAGCTAATCCTGCCACTTGCTTGCAAAATGTTACTGATAGGCTTGCATTGTTATCCATCAAGCAAGCCATAGAACAAGACCCTTTTCAGGCCTTCAGTTCTTGGAATGATTCACAGCATTATTGCCAATGGCACGGTGTTTCATGCAGTCGCCGTCATCCTGACAGGGTCATAGCCTTGATCCTCGACTCACAAGGCTTAGTAGGACCTCTTTCGCCTCATATCGGAAACCTCTCCTTTCTCCAAGTCATTAGCTTCCAAAACAATAGCTTCCATAGCCAAATTCCACAAGAGATTGGTCGTCTTCGTCGCCTGAGATATCTGATACTCTCCAACAATACATTTGGTGGGAATATACCAGCAAACTTGTCTCATTGCTCCAACCTTCTGTTTCTTGATCTCATTGACAACAAGCTCATGGGAAATATACCTGCTGAGTTAGGCTCTTTACCAAAACTTGGAGCACTAGGCTTGGGAAGTAATAATCTGACAGGAACTATTCCTCCTTCAATTGGAAATCTCTCATCTCTTTATCAAATCTCCATACGAGCAAATAACTTACAAGGGCAGATTCCACAAGAACTTTCGCGACTCAGGAAATTAAAAGATGTGTTATTTGGAGAAAACAATCTGACTGGTGAGATTCCTCCTGGCCTCTATAACATCTCCAGCATTGAAATATTTAATTTCATTGAAAACCAGTTAGAAGGAACCATCCCATCTGATATAGGCCTCACTCTTCCCAGGTTGTCTTCTCTTGCACTTGCATACAATAAATTTACTGGTTCAATCCCTGCTACTCTATCAAATGCTTCAGCTCTTGAAAAAATTGTTTTCTTTTCAAACCAGTTTACTGGTTCAATTCCAAAACATCTGGGAAAGCTCCTTTATCTTACAGATGTTATATTTGCAGTCAATCAACTTGAAGGTGACTTAAGTTTCATTGATTCTCTAACTAATAGCTCCAATTTAGTACAAATCAATGTTGCAAGGAATTTTCTTGATGGGTCTATTCCCAAATCCATAGCCAATCTCTCCAAAGACATGTGGTTTCTGGCTCTGTCAGAAAATCAGTTGCAAAGTACCATTCCCATGGGTCTTGAAAACCTTGTTAATTTAAGAATCTTGCAGCTCGGTTGGAATTATCTCACTGGCCCTGTTCTTATTAATTTTGGGAAATTTCAATACTTGCAATATTTGACTTTGTCTAGCAACAACTTCACTGCTGGAACTATCTCATCTTCATTTGGTAATTTAACTTTCCTGACTACTCTTTACATGAGGTCCAACAACTTAAGAGGAACCATACCTCCAAGTCTTGGCAGTTGTCGTAACTTGATCGAGTTGGATCTTGGTGATAATAATCTCGATGGTTCAATACCTGCAGAAGTTATTGGTCTTTCTTCTCTTTCAGTTGGATTGTCTTTATCTCACAATCAACTTACTGGTCCTATTCCATCAGAAGTTGGATTGCTTCAAAATATACGCATATTGGATTTATCTTACAATAGACTATCTGGTATAATTCCAAACTCTATTGGTAAGTGTTTGAACCTGGAAGGGCTCTACCTAGAGGATAATTCATTTGAAGGAGAGATACCTCAAGCTTTGAGTTCTTTGCAAGGTTTGAGCGAGCTGGATATTTCGAGCAATAACTTCTCCGGGAAAATTCCAGATTCTTTGGTTGCACTCGACGGGTTGAACCTTTTGAATCTGTCTTTTAATAGGCTTGAAGGAGAAGTTCCAAAACATGGAATCTTCTTAAATGCAACTGCAGTTTCATTGTTAGGAAACAATCATCTCTGTGGAGGCATTGCAGAACTGAATCTTTCTTCCTGCCCCTTCCCAGTTTCTAAGAAAAACAAACTCTCCACTCCACTGAAAGTATCAGTCTCAGTGGTTGGTGTTGCATTATTTTTGCTGTTGTTGGCGTGCTTAATTTTGTGGCACAAGAGAAGAACCTTAAAAAGGGAAAGCACTTCCATGCCATCGTTCAAGGACCCATTTTTGAGAATATCCTATGCAGAACTCTCCAAAGCCACAAATGGATTCTCTACATCTAATATAATAGGTGCTGGTAGCTATAGTTCTGTTTACAAAGGATATCTTGATCAAGTAGGAACTGAAGTGGCCATAAAAGTGCTAAACCTGCATCAAAGAGGAGCATCGCATAGTTTCATGTCAGAATGTCAAACTCTTAGAACAATTAGACATCGGAATCTCATGAAACTACTGAGTGCTTGTTCTAGCATTGATTTTGAAGGAAATGATTTCAAAGCTCTGATATATGAACTCATGTCTAATGGGAGCTTGGAAAAATGGTTGCACGTTGACAATGCAAGGGAAGCTGGGCAACAAAGACAGTCAGGAAATTTGACAGTAATGCATAGGCTCAACATTGCTATTGACATAGCTTCTGCAATCGAGTACCTTCACAATGGTTGCCCATCAACAATCATACATGGTGATCTAAAACCAAGCAATGTTCTTTTGGATGATGAGATGACAGCCCACGTTGGAGACTTTGGCTTAGCTAAGATTGTTTCTACAATTTCAAGTGGGGCTGAACAACATCGAAGCAGTTCTCTAGCAATCAAAGGAACTATCGGCTATGTTCCTCCAGGTAAATATTTGCTTTTGCCTTTCTATGGGGAAAAAAAGAGTACAGGAATAAATCACACTATACCCAAAACTTTAGGAGTAATCTTGAACTTCAAATTGTATAATGTCAAAACTAAACTTTAAGATTGAGTATCTTTAAGTACACTATAAAAGTTGTTATTGTCTTGAGAAACTAATCCTGTAAACTAAATCTACTATAAAAGTGTTAATGCCAACCAAAAATGGCAGTTGGCTTAAATTCTTATAGGGCCTGAATTTGGAGTAATCCACGTAAATAAAGTCTGACTTATAGTAAGCGGTCTGGATGCACATAGTGAGCCTAATTGATAGTGCCGGCAACCTATATACTGAAAAATCAAGTTACTTTTCTTGTACAAATTCCTAATTGATAATTGACGGAGCTACAACGCCTGCATATCATAAATTAAATTAAATTAATTGCACTATTTAATTAATCTAGTATTGACAGAACTGAAACAAAGAACCCCAATTAAAATAATCTAAAGATATTTATCTTAATTAATTCATCTAGGATTAATTTAAGGTTAACCAAAAATTTATCTTCGCAGTTAATATTTCACTTCCCTGTTTTCTTTATGATTTATCCTTATAATTATCATATATGTATAGAATACATGCTCCATGCCACAACTATCAATTGTTAAATGAAAATTCTTAATATGCATATAAACAATTTCCATCAAATTGTCCAAACTTCATGCACATCTTGATCTTGCACATGACCTTTCTTCTAGATCTAGTTCCTATTTCTATACTCAACAATAAATGGACAATCAATTCTTTCTTTTATTTTTCTATGTCATTTTTTGTTGTTTGCTCCTTCTTGATAATGAAGATCCTACTAACCTTGCCATGTTTCACCTCCACTCTATAATAATAAAAAAAATCCTTTTTATTTTCTAATATTAGTTTATTATCACATATCTATTTGCAGAGTACGGTATGAGTGACATGGTGTCCATAGAAGGAGACATATATAGCTATGGAATTCTGTTATTGGAGATGTTTACAGGAAAGAAACCCACCAATAATTCTTTTATAGATGAACTAAATCTTCACATTTTTGTTGAGAGATCTTTGCCATACGAAGTGATGGAAATTGTAGACCCAAGCATTCAATCTGAAGATGGAATTGGGAACCTAGTGGACGGCTTGGCCTCTGTACTAAGAATTGGAGTTGCTTGCTCTAAGGAACTACCGACAGAGAGGATGAAGATGGTAGATGCAATCAGAGGATTACAAAAGGTGAAGGACATGTATAAGAATAAATTAAGAAAGTAGGAATATCTACCAAAATGAAGGTGCAATAACATTAATTTTGAAAACAAACAGTCAAGTGAATTCAATGATTGAAAAATGTTCTACCACATTTGTCAATTTCATCTTGTTGCTTATAAAAGGGAGCATTTGTGAAGTGGCTCATCTAAAAACTTGTTTTTACTGTTGAAGATTAGGGTGTTTGGATTATCTATTGGGGTTGGCTCCCATAACTTAGCTACTTTTGGCCCAGGTAAATGCTGATTCAAAAAGGTTTTTGTAATATGCTATTTTTAGTCCAAATATTAACTATTTTGGAGCTTTTTGTAATCCACTCAACACTCATACATGTTGAACCCTTTTTTTAAATTTTTTTTTTTTTTTTAATGAAAAGGAAATATCATTTAGTCATGACTCATGAGACACACAGTTAGATCGCAGCAAATCAAACTAAAGAAACACTATTACACTTGGACAATGTTAGATACTCATAAAAGTTATTATAAGAGCATAACAATTATAAAATAACTAAAAATTTATATGAAACTTCAAAAGAAAAATAAATATGTAAGTAAAATGTAGGACATGAAAAATATCCTGCATATATCATACAAGTCAAAATTGACATTGTAAAAATGAAATACATACAAACACTAATAAAAAAAATAAATATAGTCTCCTAAGAATGAGAAATTTTAAGGAAAAAAATGCTATGAATCAACAATTAATTGAGATCCACAATTTGCAAGCAAATTCTAACATTATATTAGGTTATGATATCTTTGGTTATCTTTCAATATGTGATCTTTTTAACTCTAACACCTTATTTTGACACATACTAATTAATGAGCACGTGGCATAAGTAGAGACGTGCAAGGGCCAATCAAATCTAGATAAACATGAGTCAAGTCCTACTAACACATTATTGTGAGCGTGACAAAACATAAAAGAGCATAAGAGAATTGAGGTGTAGATTCGACTCGGACACCATACAAATCTTGAATCCAACAAAAATTAAGTGGTGAGATCCAAATACTATATTAAATCATGATACCTTTGATTATCTTTATATGTGTAATTTTTTAATTAAGTAGTGAGACCCAAATACTATATTAAGTCATGATACTTTTGATTATCTTTATATGTGTAATTTTTTTTTACTCTACTCGAGATAGTTTTTTTCTCGTACCCATAGTCATAGTCATAACATCTTTTATCTTTTTGGAGCCCACCAGCGCCGGCCCTTAAGCCCTAGCCATTTCCATTTACTTGCTGCAACCAGTTGTTTGTTTCTCTTATTAGTTTTTCTTTTTTTTTTTTTTTTTGTCTGTCGCTTATTTATGGACACTAATCAAAGGTCCTTTTCAATTTCAAATTCAAAGTATGCATACGTATACTTGAAGAAATTATAGAAAATACAAAATTATAATACAAACATAATTAGATTTTACATTGATAAGATTGTAATAAGATACAAAAATCCCGACTCTATCTGTCTGTCTTTCTGTGTTAGAAATTAGAATTAGTGGGATCAGATTCACACAAAAGTTTAAATTTGGATATCAACTACTATATATTTTCAAAATGATAGAAATATCAGTTGGAATTCTCTCTCTGGCCCTATTTTTTTTTTTTTTTAAATGAAAACTAGCGGCAAGCTATCAAAAAGTACTAGTGCACCCGAACATCTCTGCTAAGCAGACACGAACATAGCACCCTCTTTCATTTAACCCACTGCCAAATATTATTAAAAGGGTCCTATTCTTATTAATTTTGGGAAATTTCAATACTTGCAATATGACTTTGTCTAGCAACAACTTCACTGCTGGAACTATGAACTATCCCATCTTCATTTGGTAATTTAACTTTCCTGACTACTCTTTTACGAGGAACCGTACCTCCAAGTCTTGGCAGTTGTCGTAACTTGATCAACTTGGATCTTGGTGATAATAATCTCAATGGTTCAGTACCTGCAGAAGTTATTGGTCTTTCTTCTCTTTCAGTTGGATTATCTTTATCTCACAATCAACTTACTGGTCCTATTCCATCAGAAGTTGGATTGCTTCAAAATATATATTGGATTTATCATACAATAGATTATCTGGTATAATTCCAAACTCCATTGGTAATAAGTGTTTGAACTGTTGACTTTGACTCATTATTTCATTTCACATTTGTGGACTTTGTGGCTAATTTGTGTTTTACACAAATCTCACATCATTTGTGTATGGGTTTGGAAGAGGTTTCTAAGGCTATAAAAGGAAGCCTCCTCCTTTGGTTTTAATCATCCCAAACAATTAGCCTTCTCCTATTTCCAAAGTTTTAATTGTATTTTTTCTCTTCTCTCTTTTGTAATATTTTTTTACTATAGTGAAATATTATTTTGGTATTGTCCGAGGACGTAGGCATAATTGGCCGAACCTCGTTAAAATTTTGGTGTTCTTTTTATTGTCTATTTAATAGCTATTGTCGGGTATAGTTGTAGTGAATTATTGTGCTATTAAATTACTTGTCTTGGTTAAATTCTGGCTAAGGAAAGACTTGGTACTTAAAAGTGTCATTCGTGACCCACCTCTCTTTCCTGGGAATTTATCTTGTGGTGATTTATTAGTACAATCGTTCTCACTCTATTCACCTATGCAATAGTTTCAAGGTGAATTTATTATTATTGGTAGAAGTAAAAACTCGAATTTCACGACACCTGCCACAATTTTCCTGGAAATTCTTGTTCATCATCATCGTGTGTTTAGACTTTAGACAGAAAGCTGAACATATCATGTTTACTAATTGTGTTGTTAATTAAATATGAAATGTCAACTGGTTACAATTTGTTGATAGATATTGAGTCATGGGAATATTTTTGTATAAGGCGAATTCAAGTACTTTCTAGTATATTTCTTACAAGCTTAAAAGCTTGCAAAGTTTAATAAAATTTGACACACAAAATTTATTTCTCAAAAAAAAAAAAAAAAAAAAAAAAAAGTGACACCACAATTTTATTGGCATCCTCAATTTTTAATAAATATTAAAAGTTAATTAATATAAAACCTATTTGATTTAGTTATTGTTAATAATGAGTAGTTTGTATGGTTATTTTAATATATATTGTTGTATTTTGCACTTCTAAATATGAATATATGGTAATTCTTAAAAATATTATTTATAATATTTTAATAATTATTTATTATTTTTATAAATTATAATACAATAATTATATAAAAATTATTTTTATTAGTAATATTTTTTTATAAATAATTTAAATATTACTTAAATTCAAATTAGTAGTTGATGAGAAAAAAAA
>CATKHJ010559658.1:0-10514 GCA_949750685.1 Vernicia montana | reverse complement strand
TTTTTTTTTCCAAAGGAGTTTTCATCAATTTATCAATATAGTAAGAGTTTTTATCAATTTAATAAAAGTGATTACTGATACATAGTGCATAAGTTTTGTTTTGGTTATTTTATCTACACATGAATTGAAGAAAAATTAGTTAAATTTTAAGTTAATAAGCACATATAGCTAGGTGTTTTCTATAGTTATTTTATTTTTAACAAAGTAAATTTACTTTATTTTATTAATCATTACGAAAAAAAATAATTCTTTTACGAAAAATCACAATTTTCTTTTTTTTTTTTTGTAAATTAAACTATTTTTTCATAATTTTTCTAGATTGCAAAAAAAATTTTAATTTTACGAAAATATAACTTATTTTATGTAAAACAATAACTTTACGAAAAAATTCATAAATTAACAAAAAAATAATAATTTCGTAATTACGAAAAAAATAGCTCTCTTACGAAAAATCACAATTCTCTTATATTTTTTCGAAAGTAAAACTGTTATAATTAAATTATAATATGTAAATATTACTTAAACATCCTTAAGTATATATTTTAAAGAGATTATAGTACAGGACTATTTCAGTAATGTTGTATATACCAAAACTCTAACTATTCCTCTATATAAGGGAAGTTAAGGTTAATCTAATAAAAAGAATTTGGAATCTCTTTTCTCTCTACATATTTTCTTCTATCTCTCTTTACTTTATTGCTTTATATTTCTTCTTATTGTCTTTGATATACTGAGCTAATAAGCCGATTTATAACACGTTATCAGTACGAATTCGTTCTACTATTTTTTTAAGCTATCTTTTGAAATATCATTAACATATATTTTATTATTAATTTATTTTTCTGTATTTTGATACCGATTTATTTATTTTATTTTCATTTTTTTAGTTACAAAAACATATATATATATATATATATATATATATATATATATATATATATATAATTAATCTCTATGTTTATATGTTCCATACCAAAAAAAAAAAAAAAAAAAAAAAGGAGAATTTTTTTATGGAAATATTATTATTTGATGCTATTTAATTTTAATTAATTAAATATAGTTTCTGAAAAACTTGTATTGTTAATTTCTGCATAATTAAATAAATTAATATAGTTTATGAAGAACTATTATTATCTATAATTCTTGAAAAACTAATTAAATAAATAAATAAAATATAAATTTTTGAAAAATTTGTACCTTAAGTCCCTGAAAAACTTGTATTCTAAATTCATGCAGAATTAAATTAATACAGTTCCTGAAGAACTAGTATTATCTATAGTTTTTGAAGAACTAATTAAATAAAATATAAAATTTCTGAATAATTGATCATAAGTTCCTGAAGAACTAAATATCCTAAATTTATGGTACACTAGTATTCTAATTTGTTAAATAACTGATACCCTACGTTTCTGAAGAACTAAATAAATTATTTATAAGTCTTTGGAATACTGATTTAACTTTGATACTATTCTCTTTATAATACAATTCAGACATGTTTAGAATCACTTCACAGCTGAAATTGTGTGGTGCTAAAGTTATAAAACATAATATGTTATAGAAGACATATTATTTTTATGCCTCTAACATGCTCCTGCAGCAGCAGTATAGAGAGCAAAAATTTACAAAATATTTTAAACTTATTGTCTGTCTTCTAATGGCTGAAAAGAACAATGATTTGCTAATGAGAAATCATCAAACTAGATCCACTAGTACAACAGCAATCCCTAAAGTGAATGTTGTAAATAACCACATGAATAATGGATGTGGGTGAAACATCTTATTGAAAATTACCAAAAGTTAAAACTCAAGAGTGAGGTACTTTTGGTAGATAATGAGAACTCTGGAAGAGAAACAATCCACATAGAAGACACAACTCAGCTCAATTTGTAGACTCCCTGAAGAAGTAATTTGGTCAAGTATTGAACTTGTAATTCAATAATAAAATCTTAAAGGTTTGGTATTACATGCCATAATACATACTCTCCCTTTACAACTTATATATGGATATGAGCCTAATATTTCTCATATGCGAGTTTTTGTTGTGCCATGTATGTACTAATAATACCACCTCAATGTGTGAAAATGAGTCCACAGAGAAGACTTGAAATTTATTTTAATGAGGCATATTTTCTGACATTAGGGGGAGAGAAAAATACCTGTTAGTGCTAAAAATGTCGAGAAATTTCCTGAAAGGAATACTATTTAAACAGTTTTGATCCATGTATAAGTCATAATGAACTAGAAGTTTATAAAATAATACAGTTGCAACAACAAATTGCAACTCAACTGCCAGATGCATTTATATATGCCAAAAGAGTGACAAAGTCTCATATTCCAGCTGCTAATACCCTAGTAAGGGTTGTGGTTCCTATTGAAAATAAAAAATCAATCGAGCTTGACACACGCCAGAAGCGTGTATAGTAAATTGGAACTAAAATAATAATAAAAAATAAAAATTCATGGAAAAGAAAAGCAGCGTCACTAAGAAAATCTTCTGAAGAGGAAGATCTCAATCAAAAAGCTATAGCCAATGATGAGACACAGACTGAGATAATGGAACAATTAGATCCTCCAAATATGACTCCTAGAGTTGATGATCATATGAATGAAAATTATGATATCTCAATTAATTTTGTGATACAGGAGAAAGATTTGATAGAAATTTATTTATTGTCGACGATGAATTTGCCTCAATAGTAGCTCTTGCTACCTCAAGAGAAAATCTGGATACAGAACCTATGAATATGAATGTCAGCATAGACATGACTGGCCATCATAGAAAGAAGTAATTCAGGCCGAGCTAGACTCGCTATTTAAACGTATGATATTCGGACTTGTTATGTTGACTCCCTAAAATGTGAAACCAATTGAGTATAAATGGATGTTTGTCCGAAAGCGTAATGAGAACAATGAAGTGGTAAGATATAAAGCGAGACTAGTTGCCAAAGTTTTTTTGCATAGACCTGGTATTAACTATGAGAAAACTTATTATCCTGTTATAAATATGATCACGTTCCGATACTTGATTAGTATGGCAGTTAAAGAAAGGCTTGATATGCGCCTTGTGAAAATGATATTTATATGAGAGTCCCATAAGGACTAAAGATATAGAAAGGAATGCGCATCAAACATGTGACATGTATTCCATCAATTGCATAAATCCCTATATGGATTAAAGCAATATGGATGTATGTAGTATAATCGTTTGATTGAATCCTTATTGAAAGAAGGATATATGAATAATACACTATATCCATTTGTATTCATAAAGACCACAAAATAGTTATGTTATTATTGTAGTATATGATGATGATCTAAATGGGACTCCTAACGAACTCTTGAAAAGTGAGTTCGAGATGAATTTAGGAGAAACAAAATTTTGTATCAACCTGTAAATCAATCATTTATTCCAAAGAGTCATAATACACTAGTCTATTTATGTGGAAAAGGTACTTAAGTAATTTTGCATAAATAAATATTTTCCTTTAAGCACATTAATGGTATCCGCCCACTAAAAGTGAATAAAGATCATTTTAGATCTAAAAAATAACAAAGAGCTATTTGGTCATGAAGTACCATATTTGAGTGCTATAAGGGTATTCATGTATATTGCAAATTGCATCAGGCCTGATATGCATTTGCGAGAAAAATTCCTAACTAGGTATAACTCTGCACCTACCAAGAAACATGGGAGTGGTGTAAAAGACTTATTGTGTTATCTTCGAGTCAGTATTGATTTGGTTATATTTTTATATAATTCATATTTGACATTGGTCTACATGTGGGTGTTGGTTATTTGTCTAATCCATATAAGGATAGATCTCATATTAAGTATGTGTTTACTTATGATGATACTGCAATTTTATAAAGATTTTTATGGTATCTCAATAAAAATGCTCCCATTATATGTTTGAGAAGAATGAAATATGCATTGCACAAACTAAAAGTGGATATGTTAAGGGTGACCGAATTAAATATATTTCATCCAAATTCTTTAATACGCATAAGCTCCAGAAGAGTGATGAAATAGATATCCACCAAATTCGCTGGACTGACAACATAGTAGACTTATTTACTAAGTCCTTATCTAATGTCATATTTGAATGACTTGTTTTATTGATTGATATATGTCGTTTTAAAATATTGTCCTCATCAGGGGGAGCGAATCAATATAAGATTGTACTCTTTTTCCTTAGTTAAGTTTTTGTCCCACAGGGTTTTCTTGGCCAAATATTTTAATGAGACAATCTGTGCAATGACAAAATAGTGCATGAATTGTACTCTTTTCCTTAGCTATGTTTTTTCCCACTGGGTTTTCTAGCAAGGTTTTTAACAAAGCATATTCATGGCGCAAGTAATATCCAAGGGGGAGTGTTATAAATAATTATTATATGTGGATATTATTTAAACATCCTTGAGTATATATTTTAGAGAGATTATAGTATAGGGTTATTTCAGCAATGTTGTATACACTAAACCCTAGCTATTCCTCTATATAAGGAAAGCTAGAGTTAATATAATAATAAGAGTTTGGAGTCCCTTTTACTCTCTACATATCTTCTCCCTCTCTCTCTCTTTACTTTATTGCTTTATATTGCTTCTTATTGTCTTTGATATACTGAGCTAATAAGCCGATTTACAAAAATTTAGTCTTTATTAACTTTTGTTAATTAGTTGTTGAGCTGGCAATTACTGAGCTGTCTTTTATTCTTTTACTCATTGGTTCCCTAAGGATCTATATAAACTTGTTTCTCTTCTATTTTTGGTATGTGAATAATAACATAATACTTTACCTTTCTCTCTCTTAAGCTTCGAGCTCTAGTTTTGCTTATAGCAAATCAGGGTTCTTATTTTGCTCGTGATATCAAAGCATACCTTTTGCTTTATTGATTATATCAATTACCTAATTGTAGTTGTGTAATTGTTGAATCGATAACAATGGAGACTGAAAATGAGAACCATAATTGTGTAGAGAACCAGGATCGTGTAGCACAGAGAAATCAAAATCAACAGCCTCAGAACTATAGAGATCCTCTATCCTTGCAGAGCTCAGATCGTCTAGGTATGGTGTTAGCCAGTGCACCTCTAACTAGAAATAATTTTTTATCTTGAAGTAGATCTATGAAAATAGCATTAGGGGCCAAAGTGAAATTAGGGTTTATCAATGGGAAATATGAGATGCCAAGTGAGGATTCAGATGATTTTAAGCTGTTGCAAAAGATAGATTTTATGGTTACTTACTGGATTTTGAAATCCATTTCTAAAGAGTTAGTAGAGGCCTTCTTGCATGTTGGAAGTGCTAAGGAATTATGGCAAGAGTTAGAGAAGAGATTTGGGGAAAGTAATGGCCCCATGATTTACCAATTGCAAAGAGAAATTTGATCAATTTCTCAAAGGACCATGACTGTGGTTGTGTATTACACAAAGCTGAAGAAGCTTTGGGATGAATTGACTTGTTTAATGCCAATTCATATTTGCAATTGTGGTGCTTCAAGGACAATAGCTAAGATTGGATGTTTAAACAAACTCATGCAATTCCATGGTTTTGAGAGTAGAAAAACAAAAGGAAGTACATGGATATGTGACTGAAGGGAATGAAGATGTAAATGCAATGTTTGTTAGAAATCAAGGTGTAAGAAAGGACTTTAACAGAGATGGAAACAAGGAGAATGTGAGTTCAGGTTACTAGAAAAAGAAGGAAATGGGAAACAAAGCTGATAAATACTGTGATTTCTGTAATAAGAATGGGTACACTAGAGAAATTTGCTTCAAGATCCATGGTTATCCTAAATGGTTTGATGAATTAAAGAAGCATAGAGGATATGAAGATGATAAGAATCCAAAAGGGAAGCCACAGTATAGAGTTGCAGCTTAAGTAAGTAACACTTCACTTGAAGAAAGGGCAATGGTACATGATTATGTCAAGCTAGATGGGCTCATAGTAGTCATATCTTCAGCAATACAAAGATACATGAAGGGCAAGGGTGTCAGTGAAGGAGGCTTTATCAACTGCATAAGTTACTCAAGTACAATACACTCTATCTCACTTAGTTATTTTGATTATAATCTTGGGGATATTTGGATTGAGGATTCAGGGGCTACAAACCATATGTGTTTTGATGTGAACCTTGTCACCAATCCCTTTAGACCACAACAATTCATTTTCTAGAAAAAACTACAAAGCAAATACATCATATAGGAATTGTTGTCATGCAATCTAAAATTACCTTATCCAAAGTCCTACATGTGCCTAATTTTAGGTTTAACCTATTATCAGTCAATAGAATTACACACACTATGAATATCAGAAATCATTTTCTATGATACTCATTGTGAATTTCAGGACCTACAGACTGAATAGTGCTGGCAGTTGGAAAAGCACATGTTGATCTTTATATTCTAGATAGGACTTGTTTGGATGTAAATACAATTGCTGAGTTTCAAGCCAAGGTTTCTAATGTCAGAAAAGTTGTTATGACAGAGAAACCTCTCATCATTTGTACAACTTCTTTAAGCAATAAAGAAACTCAGTTGATTTCCTTTAAGGTCTTGCACAATAGGTTAGGGCATGCATTTGAGAGCAAACTCACACATTTACCAATAGAGTTTAAGATAGCAGAAAAATAGAAGAAATTCGTGATGTATGCCCACTTGCCAAACAACATAGACTGCCTTTTACCAAAGCCACATAAATACTTCTTCCATATTTGAACTTGTTCACATAGGCTTGTGGGGACCATATAAAGTGCCATCATTAATTGGATGTCACTAAATTTTTACCCGGGTAAATGATTTTAGCAGGGCTATATGGACTTTCCTGCTAAAAGATAAAATCCAAATAGTAATGTTCTTGAAACAATTCATTGTCATAGTTTATAATCAATTTAAGGTCTCTGTAAAGCAGTTTAGAAAGATAATGGGTAAGAATTTATTAGCTTTCAACGTTAAAGTTTATTTCATGAACTAGGAATCATGCAACAGAAAACCTATCCATATACACCCCAACAAAATGGGGTGGTTGATAGAAAATATAAACATTTGCTAGACATTGCCAGGGCATTCATGTTTCAATTAGGGTTACCTAAGAAATTTTGGGGAGATGTAATACTGACAGCAACCTATATGAAATGATCTGCAAATGAACTACCTTCAGTACTTCAATGGAAAACACCATATGAAATCCTCTATAAAAAGACACAATACTATACAAACCTTAGGACTTTTAGCGACTTGTACTATACTATAAATATAAAGCCCTCTAGAACCAAATTTGACCCTAGAGCTTTCAAGTGTGTATTCCTTAGATATGTACAATGTCAAAAGGCCTATAAGGTGTATGATTTGATTTCTCATACTACCTATATTTCCAGAGATGTGATATTCTATGAAGATAACTTTCCTTTTTTGAGTGAAACTAAACTACAAACATGTGACTTCAATGATACAAATACTTCAGTTTTACCCAATCTTGTTGATTTAACACTTGAATCCCATTTACAACAGCTTACATTATTATCTGCCAATCAAAATACCATGACAACAAACTCAATATTACCGAACACCATAGACACACAACATATGCCACCAAATGCTAATTTACCTTTTAAGATAATAGACCCCGATACTAGAACACCAACCTACAAATCATCAACCACAAATTGTATCAGTAAACCCAATGTCCTATTAACCTGAAACCAGTCATATACTTTCACTGAGGTAGAGTACTAAAGCTAGATCCAAACCTAGGTGGTTGACAGACTTTTGTGTCAAAACATACCAGTGTTGTTCCAACTATAGCATCATCACACACCTAAAGTACCAAACCATTAGTAGCTTATCCTTTAAATCGTTGGTCACTTAACTATATCCCACCATTTGATCATTCACATATGCAATTTGTAGCTAATGTCTCTCATATTCAAGAACTTAGGACTTATAATCAAACAAAGGTAGATCCTAAGTGGGTAGAAGCTATAAACAAAGAAATAAAAACCTTGGAATCTAAGCAAACTTGGGAAATTATTGATTTTCCTATGGGAAAGAAGCCTATTATATCAAAATGGGTGTACAAAATGAAGTTTAATCTAGATGGCAGTGTAGAAAGATATAAAGCAAGATTGGTAGTCAAAGGCTACAATCAAATTGCTGGAGAAGACTATATAGAAAGTTTCTCTACAATAGCAAAGCTAGTAACAATTAGAGTATTTATTGTTATTGCTTCAGCAAAAGGTTGGCCCATACACCAACTTGACACAAATAATGCATTCTTGTATGGATATATTGATGAGGAATTATACATGTTTCCCCCTAATGGAACATTTGTAACATCCCGAACCTATGTTCACTTTAGTATTGAGGTTGAAGGGAAGTGATCGAAGTAGGAGCGAGGGAGTATAGATGATGGTTATGAAAATCAGAGAACTGAACTAGTATCGGTATGAAAATCAAGCCCCTGACTGTATGAAATAAGGTAGGGGATATTAGCAAAAGCATCAGAGGAGCTATATTTGACATGGAAACAATTGAAATGAAGAGTGTAAGAAGGAAAATAGAAAGTTAGAAATTGAAACCCTAAAAAGAATACGGGTTTGAAAAATTGAGGTGTTAAGTTTAAGATCAGAAAATTTCGATTTCGGAAAGGATTTCTAAATTTTATTTGGAGAATTTATATAAATATGAGGACATTAAAAGTGATGGAATGTAAAAATTGAATTAGAGATGGGCATAGAAAATATCTAAGTGAAATCAGTACTCAAAGCGCGAAACCGATGGATTTCGACTCGGAGATTTTTAATTAAATCTTGATTGAGGGAATTTGATGAGAGATGTTGATTAGGATACTAGAACCCTAAAAATTAGATTAAAAATAATTTTAGACCAAAACTAGAAAGAGTAGTAAAATTGTAGGCAAAAAAGGGCAAAAAGGTAATTTTATTTTAAAAGATAATCATTATATTTGACTAAGAAAATAAAATATATATATATATATATAATAAAAAGAAAAATAAAAACATGTGTCATGGCCAGCCAAGGATGATGGTGATCCAAGGGAGGAGAATTTACCAAAATTATATGAGAATTAAATAAAAGAACAAGAAAAAGAAAATATATAGATAGGTAAGATGAGAAGATAAGTCTCATCTTCTCATTCTAGCAACTTTCTTGTAAAGGAAAGGAAGAGAGAAAAGAAAAAGAGAGCAAGAGAAAGAAGAAGAAGAAGAAGAAGAAATAAAGGATTTTTAAGGTAAGAATATGAATTAATTCAATTCTTCTCATATATATATATGTGTGTGTTGTTTGATGATAATTAATTGTGATATTGTGATTATTGATGGTGTGGTTATGATGAATGAATTCGGGGATGAAGAAAAGAGATTTTTAAGTTGAGAAAAGATGAATTGATAAGTGAAAAAGATATAATTGAGGTAGTTTTGGTGGAAAGGAGTAAGAAATGAAAGAATTAGATGAAGGAAGCAAGAAGCAAGAGGAGACAGATTTAGGATTTGAAAAGTGCTGGAACTTGAGAGGGAAAATTGAACACCTTAAACCACGAATTTGAAGAAAGTCAAAAATATAAAAATTGTAGCTTGATATATTTAATTTATTTCTCTATAAGGAAGTTTAAGCTACTTCTTGTTATTTTTGGAGATATGGAAAGGAGAAGGAAACTGCTTCCTACAAACCTATCCTGAGATTTCAGAAAGTTTGAAGCCAATTTAGAGTATCTTAAAATATGAATTTGAAGATGAGTAAAACATAATAAATGAACCTTGATATGTATTATAAATGATATATAAATTTTAGAGCAAAAATCCAAGTATATTGGGAGATATATGAGAATTTCTAAACTGTGACAGGGTATATAGACTGGCAGAATTCCTGATATTAACCCTTAAGTTGGACGAACTTAGAAGAAGAACCAAGTTGAGATCAAAACTAATGAAATGTAAATTTATAAGTTTAGTTTCATATAAAAAATAATTGTTCCATTTAGAGTGGTGTATCTAAAGAAATGGCAAAAATAGTGGGGCTGGGTCATGAAAGGATCCTATAAATATGTTTTAAACTTTAATGTTTTAATGAATTTGCTTATGCAAATTAGACTTATTGAGTGCATGTATTGTGTGTAGAGAATCCTGAGGAGGAAGGAAATCCTCAACTAGAGTAATTGAAGGAAAGTTAGTAAAGACAAGTGCAAACAAGTGAGTGTATTCTACACTTTTATGTACGTGGAATTGCCATTTGTTTCTTTGATTGAATTGTCCATATTGTTATTCATACCTAAATCTTTACTTGAAATTGCATTAAAAACCATATCATATTTTCTTTGACAGTGATATTGTACATTTGCCGAATTCCAACAGAATTTTAGTGTTGTAGTGCTCCATTGATTTTTCCTATCTATATTTTCATATCTATTAGTGAATTAAATCTTTCTCAGTGTTAATTGAACATTCTTTGAAGTACCAAAAATGGTATAGTGTTATTGTCCTTAATGCAGAGATCCCCTTTTT
>CATKHJ010559214.1:0-13169 GCA_949750685.1 Vernicia montana | reverse complement strand
AACGATCCTCTACAGGTGATACAAGAATCATGCCCAAACTAAGATTTGGTTATTTGGTTTTCAAAGATTTACCTTTTGTAATAATTTATTTCCTTGACTATGTTTCTTCATTATAAGTCATTACACATAACAAGATTATTATGATATTTGGTTAAATTCTTTATTTAATGTCAATCTAAGACATCTTACTAATTTGAATTTATGGTAGCTGCAGCCGATTCAGACCAATTCTGCCCGTCATTACACAATTTCTGATGGCTAAACCATTTATAATTCTGTTTTTGTAATTGATTTAGCTTTAAGTTCACAATTTTGTCTTAGAATGCAAAGGATTTAATGACAAAAGCAAGTGGTCAGTGTTGAAATCTCTGCCTAATAAATGAAAACCAAATTTGGTGTTTTATGGGGAAAAAATGCAGCTTCAAGTCTTTTAGTTGGGCCTATTTGGGGTACATCCACATATGTTGGTTGCTTATCTATTTAGGTATAGATGTGTGATGATGAAATTAGGTAGTCTAGTTAGTAGGTGTACAATTGCAGGGTGGTTTGGAGTTGGTTTTCACTGCGGATTATTGTTTGAGAGGGGAGTGATTTTTGTGGGAACATTTGGGATCAGTTAAGACAAACATAGAAGAGCCCTTCTGTATTGTAGACAATTTAAAACTCATGAAAGAAGTAGCAGTGAGATTAGATAGGCAACCAGGAATGAATTTGCATATTGCATCCATTATTTCTCTTTGATTGATTTGCAGTTGATTAGTGGGAATTTTACTTTGTCCAGCTTCAGGGGGATCTCCTTCTTTATCTCAACTGGATATATTCTGTACTTCTCCTCAGTGAGATGAAATATTTCCTCTAGCTATTCAAAATCTTTTTCTCAAACCAGTCTCTGGTCATCATTGATTGTTCTTGAATGTGGGGGAGGGCATGTGGCATGTAAAGTGAATTTAGCATTTCTTTGTGTTCATATTATTGCCTTAATGAACATAATTTGAGCAGGTGGTCCATGTTCTCGATATATATATGTATGGATAGCATTTTACATAGATTGTCTTGCCTTGCACTAATTATTTGCGCCTCATGGCATCTAGTTTTGTGGTTGAACTGTAATTCTACATCCTGATAGCTAGAAAAGAATTTCAATGAACTTGATTAAGGGAAGATAAGAGATACCTCCAATGTGAATATTCTGATTTCCTTTTCTTCCTCAGTTTTTATGAAGATTTTTTTTTTTATTAATTTTTTTCAATAAACAAAATTCTGTTTCCATTTCTTGTGCAGATATAGAACCAAGAAAACTCCCACCTTTATCTCTTGATGAGCGGCTCAAGATTGCTGTTAATGTTGCTCGATGTCTGAACTACTTACACAATGAGAGAGCAATACCCCATGGAAACCTCAAATCCACAAACATTTTATTAGAACCTCCAAACATGAATCCACTACTCACAGATTATAGTCTCCACCGAATATTGACATCAGCTGGCACAGCAGAACAAGTTTTAAATGCTGGTGCACTTGGCTATCGGCCCCCTGAGTTTGCTAGCTCAAGTAAACCCTGTCCTTCATTAAAGAGTGATGTCTATGCATTTGGGGTTATCTTGTTGGAGCTTCTAACAGGAAAATGTTCCGGGGAGATTGTTTCTGCAGACCCAGGAGTAGTTGATCTCACAGAATGGGTAAGGTTATTGGCTGAAGAAAACCGTTCTGATGAATGCTTCGATAAACTGCTTCTAGATAGACCAAATGTAGAGGCATCTAGGATTCTTGGTGAAATGCTGCAAGTAGCTCTAAGATGTATCCTACCAGCATCTGAGAGGCCTGACATGAAATCAGTTTTTGAAGATCTGTCCATGATAGTATTATAAAAAGGCCTCTCCAAGTAAACAGAAGTTCTAACAGTATCCTCTGTCACTAACCCTATTATTTTTTTTTTTGTCCTTTTATTTTTTGGTGGGATATTGCTTCTAATTGGTTTCTTTACCTGTTAATGTTTTGAACATGCAGTGGGTCCTGTGAATAATGGCATTGGATAGGTATTATTAGATAGAGGAAAGGAAATAAATTCTTTTTTTTTTTCTTAGATTGATGGGTTAATTCATTCTTTTTAACCCTTTATTGTAATGTAATCTCTATTGATGTTATTTTTTCCATTAAAAAAAAATTCATTTTCACATTCAAATCTTTAAATCTGTCTTATCTGTTTTATGTATTTCGGCAGCCATTTTCAGTTTTGTTTTTCACCTTAAAGTTGTAAGTCTGTAAATTTCAAACTATATTGCAGGTTGCTGGATAATATTTCATTTTTGTATTATACTGCATTTTGTACCATTACTATCATTTTCCAAAAATTATAAAAAACAAAGGGTAAAGACAATATCAATTTCTTTCCCTTTACTATCCTTATAGAATATAATATTTATTTATATAATTTTATTAGGAAAATCTAGATTAAATATAAATGTTGTTATTCTTGCTCAAAGAACTGAATAAATAAAGATCCTATAAAGGATGAAGAGAAGAAAAAGAAAGATTGAATAGGATAAAATCCATTTTTATCTTGTTCAATACGAGCATTAAAAAATTCACTTATGTCTTGTATAATTGATGAAAAAAAAAAAAACGAAAAATCACTTTTAATTTATTCTATTGATGCATCAAACAATTGTAGAGAAGTGATAATTCTAGAAAATAGAAGCTTTGTGATAATATGTATTGTTATTTTATCAAAAAATATTACAGCCTATATAAGCAGATACATGTGTATATACTGCTGCTAGAAAATAGCTAAGCTATATGAAGTTACTTATAATACAAACTCTTATAATAGTTAGCATAATTAACTGTACAACTGTAGGATATATACAAAATAGATAACAGAAAATTACTCATTATCTATTATCCTTTACACCTCCCTTCAAGCCGTTGCCCATTTTGCAACGGTAGCTGTTGTACTAGAGACTGAAATCGTTGTATGGGTAATGGCTTGGTGAAAATGTCAGCTAGTTGTGCATCAGTGGAGATAAATCGAAGATGAATGGTACCATTAGCCACTTGCTCACGAACAAAATGATAGTCTAGTTCCACATGCTTAGTGCGAGCATGAAAAACCGGATTTGTAGACAAACATATGACATCAATATTGTCACAATACAATGTAATGGGTCTAGGATCAATGCCAATTTCACCAAGAAGTGACTTTAACCATAACAATTCAGCTGTTGCGTTTGCAATAGCTTTGTATTCACTTTCAGTAGACGACCGAGCTATTGTAGGTTGCTTTTTAGCCATCCAAGAAACCAAGGAATTGCCCAAGCAGATAGCAAATCCACTAGTTGATGGCCTATCATCTTGATCACCACCCCAATCACTATCCGAATAACACCGAAGATCAAGAGTTGTGTCTCGTTTAAATAACAAACCCAGATCAACTGTACCTTTAAGATACCTGAGCAGTCGTTTCAAAGCCTGTAAATGCACATCTGTAGGACCATGCATAAATTGACATAATTTATTTACCACAAAAGCAATGTCAGGCCTTGTTATTGTCACATATTGTAGTGCTCCAACAAGTCTTCTATATTCATCGCCATCATCTAAAGGAACACCACTAAGCTTTGACAATAACGGCTTGGTTGCCATTGGTGTTGCACACAACTTCGCTTCACCCATGCCTGTCCTTTCTAACAGATCAGTCACGTATTTGGCTTGTGAAAGAGCTATCACATCATCTCAAATATCTACTTCCAAACCAAGAAAGTAATGCAGCTCGCCCAAGTTACGAATTGGAAACTCATTTTTCATAGCATGAATAAATTGTTGAACTTGAGTTGGGCTAGAACCTGTAATAACAAGATCATCGATATAGACCAATACAAGAGTGATATGAGTGTTAGTTTGGCAAATAAACAATGATGAATCTACCTTAGATGACCGAAAACCCATGTTTAATAAAAATTCACTCAATCGTTTGAACCAAGCACGCGGAGCTTGTTTAAGCCCGTACAAGGACCGACTAAGTTTGCACACATAATCCGGATGTGCATTGTTTTCAAACCCTTTTGGTTGCTCCATGTAAGTAGTCTCTTCAAGATGACCAGATGACCATATAAAAAGGCATTTGAAACATCGAGTTGACGAATATCCCATTTCTTTGCAGCTACCAATGCTAGAATAGAACGAATTGTGGCAGCATTGATTATCGGACTGAATGTTTCCTTGTAATCAATGCCCGACTTTTGAGTGTATCCTTTTGCCACCAGACGTGCTTTATAGCACTCTATGCTTCCATCTTTATGTCTCTTAATTCTATATATCATGTAAATAGTCTCTTTATGCTTCCACCTGTTACCTACAATATTTGCATTAACCGGTCTAGGAACCAAGTTCCAAGTGGAATTAGTCAATAAGGCATCAATCTCATTACTCATAGCAGTCCTCCATTCCTTATTGTATTAGCTTGGGAATAAGTGGATGGTTCATGGTTTATAAAATTTGGTGGTGTGGTGGTGATAAGAGCATATCTTTTGACTCTATTCATGGTGTTGGGTCGAAGTTCCATGGAATGGGTCCGTGGTAAATCATGTTTGAGTGGCACTGGTGGTTGAGTTTCGGAATTGGCTTGGTTTGGATTGAAGGATATGTCTGCAACAAGTTTTAGACCAAGGGAATTATTTGGTGTTAAATGGGAACTACTTGATGGTATGATTGGTGAACTTGTGGAATGATATTGGTCAGGTGATGCTGGATTGATTTGCTGGAGTGGTGTGGGTGTGGGGCTGATCGAAAAAGATGAAAATGGAACAGGATTTGGGTTGCTTGGATGAGGAGCTGGTGTGATCAGTGGTGTTAATCCAAAATTAGGAGAGGTAAAAGATGATAAAGGAGTAGAATGAGATGAAGAAAAACCTGTTTGCAATTGAAGTGCTGAAGATGGATATGAAACCATCAACCAAGGAGAAGCAGTTGAATTCTGATTAGTGTTGGCTGGCATAGGCGTGACCCCCTGCACAAACGAAAAAATATTTTCTGCAAATGACACATGTCGTGCAACATAAACTTTGTCATTATCAAAATCAAGACATAGATGACCCAAATGATTTGGAGAGGAACCTAAATAGACACATTGCTTACTACGAAAAGAAAATTTATGTTTATTATATGGCCTAAGGAAAAATAGCACAACCAAAAATCTTTAAATCATCATACTTAGACGCTTTTTTAAAGAGTACAAAATAAGGATTGGAATTCTTTAAAACTTGAGTAGGCATATTATTAATCAGGCTAACACTACTTTGAAAAGCATAATGCCAATATTTTAATGGCACTTTAGCATGAGCTAGTAGTGTTAAGCCAGTGTCAACAACATGTCTGATTTTACGTTTAGAGACTCCATTTTGTTCATGCGTATAAGGGCATGCCAAGCGATGAACAATACCAGTATTCTTAAAGTAAGCATTTAGTTTATGATATTCTCCTCCCCAATCCGAATGAAAAGCTAATATAGATGAATTAAATTGTCTCTTAATCATCGCTTCAAATTGAAGAAAATGTTAAATACATCACTTTTATTTTTGAGAAAATAAATCCAGGTATACCTAGTAAAATCATCAATAAATAGAACAAAATATCAAAAACCCAAATTAGAAAGAATAGGGGACGAACCTGTCACGACCCAACTTTTGAGCCGCAACGATCCTAGAGCATGGGTAGGCATAAAGCCACCAAAAACTAATAGGAACCTTGCCATTCTATCATCCATAACAATATCATGCAATATCTTAAGATCTAAACTTGACAATCATGCTAATCCATATTCATCAATATCATGCTTGATTCATATCTCATGAATTCATCAATAATCATATCTTAGTTAATCTTACATATCATGCCATTCATAGGTCAATGCCTTAAAAGCCAAAAGAATATTCATTCATTACATGTACCTTCGATACACTTATCATTCATACATTTACCATGAAGCATCTAAAGGTTTGAATCATCATTATCTATACAATTAATCAAAATAAAGGAATTGAGCTTTACATTGATCACCAAAGTTTCCGAGAACTGGAGAAGAAGAATGTCTTGGAAACTTAACTGATAAACTATAGCTCACCTGAAAAATGGAATTACTAATGAGATAAAGTAGTGAGTAATGATTATATTACCATACTTGTGAGACTTGATGATTCAAATATGGCTCACAAGAAAAGTTCATGGTTCATGCAATAACAATGGTTCATGGCTTATACAATAACAATAGTTCATGGTTCATTAATCATGTACATATCATGTTTAACAGAAGTAACAATAACTTGAATAGAGGTTCATATGTCTTAACGTTCCCCATGAGAATGAGTATGTGCCATTTAGGCGTTACCAAGAACTGAGACATAGAACATATTCAATCATGAACATGGAAGGTAGAGGCTCTTCTTAACGGAGCATACCCTCATCTCTGCGCAAGATTGATCATATCTCACGGCTAGGACACCATAGCTCTTCCTAGCTAGAGCTTGGATACTTTACTCTATCCAATGGAGTACATTGTGCACAATGCCTGACGTCTTGCCCTACATCAGAGTTGGGGTTTTCTGCTTGGTTTCATGGTCATAGATATTTGTACAATAAGATATCATGGATCATAGATTATAATCATACATGGGCTCTTGAGGAATTCACATCATGGTCATACAATAATCAAGGTCTTGGTTCATTCATGGTTCATAGTTACAATGAAATTTATATCACAATAAGGATATTCAACAATGATCAACAATCATTTGGAAGTTCATGAAAGAATTAGGCATTAATGCCCCATGGTTCAAAACACAATCATAATAGTATAAGTATCACTCACCTTGACAATGCTATATCCAAAATAATCTTGAATCAATCCCTAGAGCAAACAAATATGGTGGTCACAACCTCCATCATCTTCATTCCTTCTATCTCTAGGAGTATCTATAGAAAAACCCATATAGAAGTATCAACAATTCAATTCTTTCCAATTATAACTCATCTAAGTTTTATACATATATCAATCTAGCATGCTAACTATGTAAATAGCAGTATGCTGAAAATGTTTCACCCATAAAGGGTACGCCCAGGGGTACGGGCGTACCTATGCCCGTACCTTAAGGGAGACTTCCAGTAACATTGGTACTCCTAGAGGTACGGGCGTACCCTTGGGCGTACCTTAAGGCTGCCATCCATAATGAAGGGTACGCCTAGCAATACAGGCGTACCCTTGCCCGTACCACGCCCTGGGTTGGATTTTTGGTGAAATCTTCAAAAGGATTAGAAAAAGAAGGCCCAAATCCTCACACCCAAGACTAAATCTATAAAATCAACTTCTATATCATGCAATGGACTCATACTTTAACTCCTTTCATCAATCAAAACATAGAATCAACAATAGATTCTACAAACCCATTAAATTAAACCCATTATCATCAAAAATGGGAAAGTTTGAAATCTTCTTTTGAGAACCCATTTTCATACATTCAACATCTCCCAATTCATGTTTACAAATCATCAATCAATGACATTTCCCTCAAGGAATTCCATTTCTTAGAAACCCATTTGGGTAAATCAAAGAAAAGAGAAAAAGAAGAAGAAGAAGACATCCCAAATCAATAACATATAATACAAGATCTAAATGAAGAAAATGGTTTAGATCATTACCTTTGAAGCTTTCTTTCTCTAATGGAGATTCAATCTTGCTAATGGAGAAGAAAAAAAGAAGAAGGAGAAGAAGAAAGAAGAGAGCTTTTGTCTCTTACTTTAGTGAGCTTTTGAAGATGAAATGAAAATGATAACAAGTGTCTAGGTTCAATGAACCTAGACATAAACAAATATATAAAATAAGGTGTTAGTGGGGAATGAGACCCACTTTTCACTAACCCAATTCTATCATAGCATAAAACAAATTTAGCTCATGTACTACACATAATTACATATATTATCACATAGAAGTTCATGCATGACTATTCGGGGTATTACATTCTCCCCTCCTTATAGAGAAATCGTCTTTAAATTTACATGCACATAGCATATATATGACATAAGCACAAGCTATACAAAGAAGAAATAAGGGTACTTATGCATCATATCTTGTTCATCTTCCCAAATACATTCACCATAATCATGATTCTTCCAATGAAATTTTACCAATGCTATATCTTTGTTTCGAAGCTTCTTTACTTGTCAATCAATAATCGAAATTGGGACTTCTTCTTAAGACAAATCCTTATCCACTTCCATTTCTTGAGGTTGAAGAACATGCGATGGATTCGGTACATATTTTCTCAACATCGATACATGAAACACCGAATGCACATGGGATAAGCTTGGAGGAAGAGTTAGCCTATACGATACATTGTCAATCCTATCCAATATCTCAAATGGCCCAATGTACCTTGGAGAAAGTTTACCTTTCTTTCCAAACCTCATAACACCTTTCATAGGAGAGATCTTTAAGAAGACATGATCTCTTATTGAAAAGTTAACATCCTTCCGCTTCGTATTTGTATAGCTCTTTTGCTTGCTGAAGGCCGTCTTCAATCTTTCTCTGATGATTGGTACTTTCTCTGAAGTCTCTTTAATCAAATCCGGCCCTTCCACATTCTTGTCACCGACTTCCATCCAATATACCGGTGATCTACATTTTTGACCATACAGTGCTTCATACGGTGCCATGCCGATGGTGGAATGATAGCTATTGTTGTAGGCAAACTCTATCAAAGGTAGGTACTTGTCCTAATTTCCACCAAAGTCAAGCACACACATACGTAACATGTCTTCCAATGTTTGTATGGTTCATTCAGATTGTCCATTCGTTTGAGGATGAAAAGCAGTGCTGAAATTCAGTTATGTGCCCAACGCTTCTTGCAACCTTTGCCAGAATCTAGAAGTGAATTGAGTACCTCTATCCGAGATGATGGATATTGGCACTCCATGTAAGCTCACAATCTTGTCCAAATACAACTGAGCATACTGAGCTGCAGTGTATGTAGTCTTTACTTCTAGAAAATGGGATGACTTGGTCAATCTATCCACAATCACCTAAATGAAATCATAACCCCTTGAAGTCCTTGGTAATCCGACTACAAAGTCCATTGTGATTCGTTCTCATTTCCATTATGGAAATTGGATCTCTTGCAGAAGACCTGAAAGTTTCTGATGCTCAAACTTGACTTGTTGACATGTCAAGCAAAAAGACACAAAGGTAGCTACATCTTTCTTCATACTGGGCCACCAATAACAATCTCTCAAATCATGATACATCTTGGTTGCACCTGGATGAATACTATATGGAGCTTGATGTGCCTCTTTCATTATCCTCTCTTTGAGCTCATCCACATTCGGTACACATAACTGATTTCCATGCATGAATACATTTTCTTTCAACTAGAATTCTAATGCTTAACCTACTTGCACTTCTTTCTTCAACTTAAACATTGAAGGATCACTATCTTGTAATGCCTTTATCTCATTAATCAATATGGGCCTCACTTGAAAGTGTGCCATAAGCACTTGAGATTTAGAAATCTCCAATTTCAACCCCTTATGAGATTTATCTCATTAATCAATAACAATTCTTTCAATTTTCCACTAATGGCTTCTTCCCCGTTGCAATGTGAGATAGGCTTCCCATTGATTTTCGACTCAAAGCATCCGCAACAACATTAGCTTTGCCCGGATAGTAATAAATCTGACAATTGTAATCTTTTAGCAATTCAACCCATCTTCTTTGCCTTAGATTCAGATCTCTTTACTTTAAGATATACTGGAGACTCTTGTGATCGGTGTAAATTTCACACTTCTCATCATAGAGATAATGCCTCCATATCTTGAGAGTAAAGATCACCGCTGCCATCTCTAAGTCATGCGTAGGATAGTTCACTTCATGCTTTTTCAACTGTCTCGAAGCATATGCAATTACCTTGCTATGTTGCATGAGAACACATCCCAAACCCACTCTTGAAGCATTACAGTAGATTGCAAACCCTTCTGTTCCTTTTGGTAATGCAAGTACTGGAGCTGTAGTGAGACATGTCTTGAGCTGCTGAAAACTCCTTTCACACTCATCATCCCATGTGAACTTCACTTTCTTCCTAGTTAACTTGGTCATTGGCAAAGCTATTTTGGAGAAATCTTTGACAAATCTCCTATAATAACCTGCCAAACTAAGGAAACTACAGACTTCTATTACATTCGTTGGTCTAGGCCAACTTGATACGACTTCAATCTTCTTTGGGTCAACTTTGATTCCATCTTTGCTAACCACATGTCCTAGAAAGCAAACACAATCGAGCCAAAACTCACACTTCGATAGTTTGGCATACAGTTTATGCTTCCTCAATGTCTGCAATGCAATTCTCAAATATTCTTCATGCTCTTCTTTGTTCTTAGAGTAAATAAGGATGTCGTCGATGAAGACTATCATAAATTTATCTAAGAAAGGCTTGAACACTCTGTTCATCAAATCCATAAAGGTCGTAGGAGCATTGGTTAAGCCGAAAGACAATACCGTAAACTCATAATGGCCATACCTTGTTCTAAAGGCAGCTTTGCAAATATCCTCGTTCTTGATCTTGAGCTGATGATACACCGATTTGAGGTCGATTTTAGAAAAGCAACTTGCCCCTTGTAACTGATCAAACAAGTCATCAATCCTTGGCAAAGGATACTTGTTCTTGACAGTTAACTTGTTCAATTACCTATAGTCAATGCAAAGCCTTATGGAACCGTCCTTCTTCTTCACAAAAAGGATTAGTGCACTCCATGGTGAACTACTTGGTCTAATGAACCCCTTGTCCAATAGATCTTGTAACTGTGCTTTCAACTCCTTCAATTCTGTAGGTGTCATTCGGTAAGGAGGAATAGACACTGGTTGTGTGCTTGGAAGAAGTTCAATGTTGAACTCTATTTCCCTCTCCGGTGGCAATTCATCAGGAAACACATTCGAAAACTCACTAACTACCGGTATTTGATGAACCTCAGTAGGAGTGTTCCGTGTGTCCACCACATGTGCCAAATACCCCTTACATCCTTTCCTTAATAGCCTTCTTGCTCCAATAACAATTATGAGATTAGAAGGAACATCACTTCTATCTCCTTGATATACAAATGCATCTTCCCCATCTTTCTTGAACTCTATCTTTTTCTCATGACAATCAATGTGTGCATGATGTTAAGACAACCAATCCATGCCAAGAATAACATCGAACTCTAACACTTCTAATTCAATTAATTCACTCGAAAACTTTCTCCTATCAATCTCTACTATATATGCAGAATACATATGATGTACATCTATCACTTCACCTAGGGGAGTAGATACTTCTAGGGGAACTTGCATTCTCTCTCTATCCTTTCCTATCTTCCTTGCAAAACATGTTGACACAAAAGAATGTGTGGCACCATAATCAAATAAGACACGTGCATGAATGCCTTGGATAGGAATAATACCTGTCACTATAGTGTTAGCTACTTTGGCTTCTTGTTGGTTCACTGCAAATACCCTTCCTTTTCCTTTGTCTGCTGCAGTGGGTCTTGTACCAGATGATTGGCCTATTTCCCTTCCACGTCCATAAGTACCCCTTACTTCTTGCCTAGGCATCTGAATGGAAGGCTGTGAGGCTGCAGGTGTGCTATGCTGTACCTTCCTCTCAAGGCAGTCCTTGATATAGTGGCCCATCTGACCACTAGCTAAACATGCACCTGAGGAGAGTCTGTAAGTACACGCATGCCTCTTCCCACACATAGAACAAGTGGGATTCGTGAAATCCTAGTATGAGGTCCTTAATGCACTGTAACTCATAGGTGCAGAAGCCACAGAGGTACTACGGGTTTGGCCTCTTCCTTGGCCTCCCCCTCTCAGTAGGCTATGCACTATAGAAGAAACTGGAGCCTCAGATACTTGTACTTGCATACTGTTTCCCCCTTGCTTGCCCTGACTGTCTTGACCCCTATTCTTGTTCTTATTCTTTTGTTCTCTCTCAACCCTTGCAGCTCCCTCGATCTTGTGTCTAGTTTCCATCATTTTGGCTTTATCAATTAGCTTAGCTAAGGTAGGGAATTACACTGAAAGAAAAGCATTGTGTAGTGGAGTGATCAATCCCATCATGAATCTCTCTACCTTATTTGCCTCAGTAGGAACAATGTAAGGAGCAAACTTGCTAAGTCTATTAAACTCCTTAGCATACTCCGACACAGTCATTCCCAGCCTTTGTCTTAACTGCTCAAATTGTAGAGCCCTATTATGTCGTTCCCCTTCAGCTAGGAACTGATCCATAAGTTCTTGCTTGAACATAGCCCATGTAGGAGGATTCTCACTGTAAACCCTCTCTTCTACATCTCTTAAATACCATTGCCATGCTTCTTTGTCAAGTTGAAGACCAACCAATTCTATCACCCTTGCATCAGAACAAGGTAATCTATGGACTAGCTTGTCCATCTTCTCAAGAAATTCTTGAGGTTCCTCACCATCTTCCCCAGCAAACTCTAAAGGCTCTAGTCTTTTGAAATCTTGGATGGAAACCCCACCATCATCAAGTACTCTTCTCTCCCCTCTATCCGGTATAGGCACTAGTGGAGGAGGAGGGGCCCTAACCTCCCTAGGTGCCCTTGGTACGACTGGTGGAGGTAGAGGAGGTTGAGGAGCTTGTTGAGCTTCCCTCAAAGCTTGATTTTCCTCCCTCAATTGCCTTATCTCCTCCCTCAAGAGTTCAATAAGATCTACTTGAGGAGATGGCATATATTCATCTTCATCTTGTTCAACCCTTCGCCTATTTCTAGGCGGTTCGTCATGAATAGATGCATCATCGGATGCCGCTCTCCTTCCGGGACAAAGTGGTCCCCTAAGAAGAGGAGGACGTCCTTTTCTTGGTGGCATCTATATGATAACATGAAAACTTATATAAGATTTCTTAACACATAAGGATAACGCGGAATTAAACATAGCGATGACTTCAATTGACATGAGGAATTTCCTATGCTTCATGGTAGTTTTTATACTATACAACTCATATAGCTTATTGGAGTCTACTCTAGACTTTAACTTATGCTCTGATACCAACCTTGTCACGACCCGACTTTCGAGCCGCGATGATCCTAGGGCATGAGTAGGCATAAGGACATCGAAAATCCGTAGGAACCTT
>CATKHJ010559058.1:0-37525 GCA_949750685.1 Vernicia montana | reverse complement strand
AAATTAATGCTTTGGATATTATTAACTTGTGTCTACTTAATTTAACAATCACATATTACTAATATGTTGAGTTTATTATGAATATTAGGCATTCATGTTGAAATTTTATTAAAATTCTATCTTTTTGCGCCTCATGTCGCTCAGGCGCACGCCTGCGCCTTGCGCCTAGGCTCCAGGACCCCTTAGCGCCTTAGTGCGCCTTGCGCCTTTAATAACTATGGTGGTTCAGAATAGAAGAGCCTCTGCAGACCTTAATTATTTTTAATTTTTGGATTTAACTTGATTTTTAATGAGCCATTTACTTTGTGCTGCCAGTTACTTTCGAATAGCATGTGAAAGTAAGTGTTACTGTTGATGCTACACAATCAAGATAAAGCTTGAGCATATTATCATCAGCTGCTTGTAATTAGCTGTAACAAATCATAAAATGCATATGCTATTTAATCCTTCCTCATTACCTCAACCTTTTCATGTCCTCAGTTTTCTAAAACTTTTGTCCTTCACTGTATTGATTAATGTCTCAGCATCTAATGGAGCAATTCCTGATAACTGGCATCCTTTCTTTTTAAATTTCTTTCCCAAAGAAGCCATGCCTCAGTCTGCAAAATTGCTGTACATGTTTACAAGCTCAAATTTGTTAAAGAGAACTATTCGTAAATGTTTGCATATTAGTTTCTTACTTACGTGTTAATGCTCATGATAATTAATGTACTAGTTGAATATTTATCAGCATCATGTAGAACTCAGGTGACTCCCTTTTTTAGCTGATTTTTCTGTTTGATGATGTGTGAAGGTTCCTTCATTTCCAGATGATGTAGCAATGGCTCTTATTAATGAGGAGCTTGGTCAGCCATGGCAAAATGTCTATTCTGAGCTTTCTGCTTCTCCAATTGCTGCTGGTAGTTTCAGTATTCTGAGTTTGGGAAGAAAAAATTTGGCAGTTCTTGCTAGGTTCTGAAGTTAAGTAATTACTCCCATAATATTTATTCTTTTTCTGGCATTTCTATGGCAGCATCTCTTGGACAGGTATATAAGGGTCGGCTAAAAGAGAATGGGGATCTAGTGGCTGTCAAAGTACAGAGGCCTTTTGTTCTTGAAACTGTAACAGTTGATCTGTACATTATACGGAATTTGGGTTTGGTTCTCCGTAAGTTTCCTCAGGTAGTGTTTCTTTTCAATTCTATCTCATGTTTCATTTTTTGAGGTTATTCATCATCTATTCTGGAAATAAAAACATTGTAACAATACCCTCCTTCCTCTTTTCCATTTTATTTTCTTTCCAGATTTCTATAGATGTTGTTGGATTGGTTGATGAATGGGCTGCTCGCTTTTTTGAAGAACTAGATTATGTTAATGAAGGTGAAAATGGGACCCGATTTGCTGAAATGATGAGGAAGGACCTTCCTCAGGTTAGTCTGATGACTTCCAACTGTATATTATTTGTATCCTATCATTGGAAGAATAGGGTTCCATTTTTATTTTCCGCTGGTTATGCCCTTTTCTTTTTGTATAGAAGTTGTAACAAAAAAATTACCCAACTCAATGACGCCCTTAAAAAAAATAATTTTCTTCTTTTCTTATTTGTAAAGTTTTCAATTACAAATTGAAACATGTGTTGCACCATTGGTTTGCATGAGTTACTTTATTATTTATGCTGAAAAGTAAAAATGCAGGAAGGGCATTGATTCCCTGATATTCTCTTGGTAAATATAGTTTTGCAAATAATGTTCTTTAATATGAAGCAAAGAAACAGAAACTATTTACTTGAAAGGCATGGTAAAGCCATTGTTTTCACTTGGACGGTGATTTATAATGAAAAGCAATGTCTGAAGTTAGGACTGCTAAATTGAAAGGTGTTACTTTCTTGAATGAACTGTTGCAATTGTTGGCGTTTAGAAAACTTGATCTAAATTGGCTGTTGATGCTATTACTGAATAGTGTGAATGATGACTTGAGTATATGCTTGGACACAGTATTTGGTTGATGCAGCTCTCTGGAACTAACTTTGGAAATGTGCTGTGTTATTTAATCTTAATCCATTCATCTGCAAATGTTTTAAAAGCTGTTTGCCATATGATGATAGTGGAACTCCGAAAGGCTTTCAGTTCTTTTGATCTTTTTAAAAACTTCTGTGCATGAATGTTTATGCATATTCATGTAAATTATGTGAACAATTGATTCCTATTTCGTTGAAATTTTTGTACGTTAGTTTCTCATTATGCCAGTTATATCACAGAATGCCATAATAAATTATTGTGTTTCAGGTTGTTGTACCAAAAACCTATGAAAAATATACTTCAAGAAAGGTTCTTACTACACAATGGATTGAAGGAGAAAAGCTCTCACAAAGTACTGAAAGTGATGTTGGAGATCTGGTTAATGTAGGAGTCATATGCTACCTGAAGCAGGTAATATGCTCCATTGATACACTTGTATGGTTTTTTCCCTTCAAGAATACATTGGTAATATGTCTTCAGCCATACTTCCAGGTCAAATATAATATGCTTCCATGTGGAACATGACTTTCACAACTGGTTTCCCATGTTTGTTTCCTCTTAATGTATTAGCATGGTGGGTAAAATTTTACCTGCATTTTTATTTTTCAATTAGCATGGAAGTGGAAATCTGTTATCCTGGTGGTAACTCATTTATGGGTTTTTGCTCTGGGTTCTTGTTAACAGAAGTTATGAATGGTATGGACTGATCTATAAATATTTCATACTCGGAAGGCAGAAGTTCAATCATGCCCTCTAACATGGGTGGCCACATCATTTATTTCTCTAAAAATCTGTTCTGAATGATAAGATCTAGGGGTGTTTCATGTTTGAAGGTTAAAAAACACAAGGCTGAGATGGACTTCAATGCAACTTCCCAATAATTTCAGACTATATTTATAACTAATATATTTATGCGTTGTCAAATTCATTTGGTTTGGAGTAACAACTATGTCATCTAATTTTGTAACTGATTTCAATTGCAGTTACTTGATACTGGATTTTTTCATGCTGACCCTCATCCTGGAAATATGATCCGCACACCAGATGGGAAGCTAGCCATACTCGACTTTGGTAACAATCTACTTCATAAGCTTAAATGGTGAAAAATCATCTTTCAACATGGTTAAGAGGCATTGTATGCATATTCTTGTTTGAACCTTTCCTTTTAGAATTTGGCATCCTTTTATTAGATTATTTATATGCCTTTCCTCATTTAAAAAAAATGTGAAATGTACTTGAATTCTCCTTCTCTCTTTCTTTGCCTATATGCTCTTGGCTATACAATTTTACTATACTTAATTGTGAAAAACAATAAAGATATGCCATTCTTGGAGTAAAACTGTCCGATTACTTTTATCATGATTCTGCATAATTATAAAAGCATCAAGGAAGTATCATGACCTTATAGCTTCTGATCTATTCAAAATTTTCTTTGTATCATTCGTTCCTTTGGGGGGCTTATTTTTCTCTTATCAATGTAGTTCTTTGATTCAATTGCTTCATTGCTTATATCCCAGATTGTTGTGAGATTATATTAAGAGCTCCTTTATGATTTCAGAATAACTAAACTATTTATTGATAATGGTGATTTTTTGTCCTGTTATATATGCTTAGTGTTATTCCTGAATGAGTAATTTGGGGACATCAGGAGAACCTGAGAACTTATTGATTCATATTGCAAATTAGGATCTTTCTTTCATGGGAAGACTGTAATCTTTTGTGCGAGGAAAAAGCAAAATTCAGATCCCAATCACAATCAAATGACACTTGTAGGCTTTCTGGAAATACTTCTGCGCATATGTGATGGCTAAGAATGATACATGTTTCCTTGTAATATACAACCAGAGACTCATGAACTTAGGTCAATTGTTCAATAATAAAAATAAACTGTTGCTTTCTATTTTGTAACTTTGAGTAGGCATGCAGCGTTTATTATGTTTTGTGATATGAAGTATCTTAATTGCACCAATGTCATTGCTAATGTGAAGGTATATATCATGTGTCTTGACCGGAAGGTCTTGTGCTGTTCTTGACATTTTACTGGCTTGAATTCTCTTATAAATTCTGTGTTCAATTGTTTGTTCTCTTTTAGCCATGAAGACACATAAGTGGACTCTGAAATGTTTTTGCTGTGACAGGTCTAGTAACAAAATTAACAGATGATCAGAAATATGGAATGATTGAAGCTATTGCCCACCTCATACATCGGGATTATGCTGCTATTGTCAAAGATTTTGTTAAACTGGATTTCATTCCTGAGGGAGTTAATTTGGAACCTATCTTGCCAGTCCTGGCTAAGGTTTTTGATCAAGCACTTGAAGGTGGGGGAGCAAAGAATATTAACTTTCAGGAGCTTGCATCAGATCTGGCACAAATAACATTTGACTATCCATTTAGAATACCTCCTTATTTTGCTCTCATAATTAGGGCAATAGGGGTGCTGGAAGGTATAGCTTTAGTGGGGAATCCTGATTTTGCTATTGTAGATGAGGCCTATCCCTATGTTGCACAGGTATGAGTTTTATGGCAGTAAATTATATCCTTTTCTACATTTTTTTTAATCTTCTGGTCAAAATGATTTGTTTAATATTTCACTGATGCTTTTACCCTTATTATTTTGGTGGGTATTCGGGTGGTTATGAATGTCCTTTCATATTCTGACGAGCTATGATTAGTATGCCCTTATTATTTATTTCATATGGTTAACTAAAAGCTTCAAGATACCTTAGTCAACTTGGGAATAGTAACGTAGTATTGAACTTTTGAAGCTGGTAACATATATTTTGCATTCATGTACGAGTTCATGTAGCTCAAGCTCTGTAGCTGCTGAAGTTTAATGTGCTCCGACCGATTTTATGAAGTACCCATATGGTTTTAAATATCAATTTGATGATAATCTAGAAAATTTTACTCGCATTAGCATTCTAAAATTTTTTCAAGTTCCTTCTACTTCTGCTACAAATCAAGTTCCTTCTACTTCTGCTACAAATCATGGCTGAAATTTTGAATTGCGCTGTTTGACTAATGAGCTGGTTGTGCATAGGCATGATTACACTTGTGAACTGGTTATGTATAAGCATGATTACACTTGTGAACTAGTTTTGCATGGGCTGGATTTTGTGACTAAAACTCTTTGGGCTGAGTTTTTGTTAGACTATATTGTTCCTCAATTGCCATTCTATATTTCTTTTGCCAGAGGCTCCTCACTGATGAATCTCCTCGTCTAAGGAATGCTTTACGGTATACAATTTATGGGAAATCTGGTGTTTTTGATGCTGAAAGATTCATTGATGTCATGCAAGCCTTTGAGAATTTCATCACTGCAGCAAAAAGTGGCGGTGGAGAAAATCTGAATGGGGATATGGCTGAGCTTGGCATTCTGCAAAGTCAAACAGGTTCTATCTTTCCTGGATTTGCACTAACCGCATCTCAACCAACAAAGCCAATTCAAACAAGGGCAGCCTTAGCATTTCTGCTTTCTGATCAGGGGAACTTTTTCCGAGAATTTCTTCTGGATGAGGTATCTTGATTAGTGAAATTTGCTCTTATACTTTCATATGCTCTCAGGTTGGTTATATGCGGGTATCTCAAATGTTAAAACTTTATTTTCTGGTGCAGATTGTAAAGGGTATCGATGCTATTACAAGGGAACAGCTAGTACAAATAATGGCAGTCCTCGGAGTGCCAAATGCTGCCCCAGTTTTCAGCATGGTACCTGGACCCTTTAAGCCTGCAGCTCTTCTGCCGACAGTAACTGAAGAAGATAAAATTATATTGAATAATGTTCAGAAAGTTACTGAGTTCTTAACTGCAGGAAGTTCAATATCAAGGACATCGAGTCAGGTACTTACCTTCTTTTTGAAAACTTAGATTTTGCAAGAATTCAATTCAAATGAATCATATTTTATCAATTTCAGGTTTAGAAGGAGATAGTTTATAGAATTCAATTTTTTTAGTATAAAAAAAATGATTTCAAAGTAAACATAAATCATGTTATTTCACCAAAATTTAATTTAATTAAGATTTAATTTATGGTCAAATTACACAATTATATATATTATTAGTTATTGTTAATTTTTTTTTGGTAACTAAGAAAATAAAATAAATTGAATTGTCTTTATATATAATGTTTGGAACAATTCTTGCACAAAAATTTAATTTAATTTTATTGATAGAATTGAATTCAGTTTTTCCAAATGGAGCGTTATGTTTCATTATGGATAATCATTAACTAGATAGTATCTTACTCATCCTTGTTTCGTCATCTGGGTATCAACAGGATGTAAATATTGCTCAAATTGTGCAAGAACTTCTCCCAGTTTTGCCAGGGATCTCAGCCAAAGTGCTTCCTGAGGTGCTCACTCGGCTTTCATCTCGTATAGCAGCACGAATAATTAGAGATACATTTTTGTAGATGTGATATTATTTTGTCATAATTTTACTGATCCCTCAATTGTGCATAGATTAGTATAAAAAGAACTATCAAGTATGAACATCTTTTGTTGTATATTTGAGATAAAAATGCAATAAAAAAATTCTAGGTTATCAAATGTCCTTTTTTTTAATCCAAAAAAAAAAAAAAAAGGGCCTTCCGTGGACTTTGAGAAACCTAATGGATCCAAGTAGAACAGTAAATACAACGATCATTCAATGGTATTTACATGGTGATTCTGTGTGGGTGAATTTTATTAATAAAATTTATTTGTAAATGAAATTTCATGTTTAATATTTTAATTATTAAAATTAGGCTTAATTATATATTAAAAAAAAACATTGAACTGTAATGCTTTTTGTAATTCTATATGAATTTTGATAATCTTATACAATAACTTTTAAATTTTAATGATTATTAATTTATGAATTAAATGGTGTAATGATCTACAAGCATTTCTTTTCTTTATTTTCACCTGAAATAGGATTGTGACAATATTGTAAAATTTTAAAAGTTGGATAAATTATTAAAATTAATAAATTATGATAAAATTAAAAAAATACTAAAATTGAATTTTTTTTTTTGTAATTAAATCTTAAAGTACATAAAATTCATTTGTAAGATTGATTAATTTTTAATCAAATCAAATATGCAACTTTATTAATTTAAAATTTATTTACAAATGTTATCAAATTTAATAAATTTTGATTCAAGTAAAACCAATACTATATTATCAATGATGTAGAATCTTAAAATATTATATATCAAAAATAATTTCATGAAATTGTATAAAATTTATTTATACCAAATAAACTCTTAATCTTTCTTGACATACAGAAGTTACTGCTGTACAAAGTGTGGAGAAAATTTCATTTACTATGGCATACAAATCTGCCTCAAGAAAAAAGTGGGAGCCTCTGTTCCCCCGAAGCATATGAAATAATACTCCTCTTAAGTGGTGAAATGTGGTTTGCTCCATGAAATGCAGCAGCACGTAATATATTTAGAGGTCCAAAATCAACAGAGTAAGCCTTCTGGAAACCATCCAGAATTGCCATCATAGTCACGTTTGCTGGTTTCCTCTCTGCCTCGTATTTTTTCAACAGCGATATCTGCAAAAGTATTTCCAAATGATATTAATGTGAAATATCAAAAGAACCGAATCTAGTACACAGATTATGACCCGTAACATAAAAGTCAAGTTATGCTCGTAAAAAGGTAAAATTCCACCCTGCCAATTGTTCCTCATTACATAAAGCATCATTAGGATACGCAATCTCCATACTGCTGACCCACCTCATCTGGTTGCTATCTAGAAATATTCAGATAATATAATTGATGCTAATAATCTGTAAGGCTGGAAGCAAATCCATTTGCATGAACTGAGAAAGAAGATTAAGAAAACTGAAAAAATGGAATGCATGTTATGGGTTAAGGTACATTATGAACAAACAGGTTGCCAAACTGAATAGAGATTTACTCATCTCGCTGTGAAAGCATAGAAATAAGTTTAGCAGATTGCTTATATTCCTTGTTCAATGGGATTTTGTGCCGGTGAATATTTTAGCAAATACCAATCATTGAAGAGCATAAGCAGTTTATTCCAGTCCATGATCCATACTAATTAAATTTGAGAAAATCTAGAAGATGGTGTACCTCTCCAATGTCCATGCCCACAGCAATACCCTCAGCAATGATTCTTGAAAGGGAAAATGCATCTCCAAAGCCCAAGTTAACTCCTTGCCCAGCTAATGGATGAACTGTGTGTGCTGCATCACCAATCAGAACAACACGTTTTGATGCATAATCCATAGCATGCATTAAGGACAATGGAAATGCCATCCTAGCAGAAGCCAACTTCACCACTTCCGGCGGAACTTCAAAAGATTCATTAGTTGATGTTACCAAATTTCCTCTAAGCCATGAAAACATGTCTGCACTATCCAATAAACTGGACTTTGGATGAGGACCATATCCATAATCTAAAGCATGATTTACAGCTTTCACAAAATCATCCTCATTCATTGATTTACAGTTTGATGATTCCTCTGGGTTCATAGTCCAAACAATGTTGCTAAACTTATCCCCCATTGGAAGAAGTGCAATTGGACCTGCTGGTAGAAACCGTTGCCATGCACACTGATTTTTCACAGAATGTTCTACAGTGCAGATGACTGCATTCTGTGAGTAGTTCCACCCAGTTGTTTTAAATCCTGCTAACTGTCTAACTTGTGACTTGGCCCCATCAGCTCCCACCTGTTTACATTATCAGCAAAAAAAAATTTCTAGGAACCCTTACCCATAGCAGAAATCCTAGACTATTTCATTTGTATTATTTTTTGAACGGTATATAACTCCAGCAAAAGATTTAAATTACCACCAACTGTGCGTAAAGGCTGCTGCCATCACTCAGTTCCAGCTTTGCTAAGCGTCCATTAAAGTAAGATGCTTCCACTGATGATGTGCTATCCACTCCTGTAGATGGAGAGCTTGGACATAGAGACATCGAAGTTAATCTAGAAGGGTAGATTGTCTTTCGGAAATCAGTATCCTGTGGAATTAATTTCTTAGTTTCAGGAATTGCAAGAAAAAAAAAAGTAAAAAAAGGAAAAACACGTTTATGGTATGTAGAGTTATGGGTTCTGTTATTGACACATCCACAAGAAAACTAGAAGCAAAAACATGTATCCCTCAGCCATCCATCAGAAGATAGATGCTCAATATAGGAATCAAGGAGGAGCATGCACAAGACTGCATTACCTAGATTTATTACCTAATCTTATCAATTAGATAATTCTCATATATTACCATCCTGCCTGGTAGTCAGATAGTGCAAGAGACTTTCATGCCAAATATTCCTCATAATAAGCATAAATAGTTTGACCAAGTGGGATACCTCAATATGCGATAATAGTGAACTGTGAAGCACCTTATTCTCCACTACACAACTGGATCACAAGTTCACATCAGCATCATCAACCATAAGTAACCAAAAAATTATGAAATGATGTTTTGTTACCTCCCTTCTTGTGTGCTTACCCCAAAACATTTTTATTTGCATCTTTTGCACTGTATTTTGTGTACCCTAAGCCAGTGTAATCCCAAACCTACAGAAAATTATATATTAATGAAAAAGTAACTTGGAGACATCATTGGTCTTATTTCAATATGAAGGACAGTGTAAAAATAATACATGATATGCAACTTTGTGGTGTAGATTCCATGCAATAGAATAAAAAGTAAGCAAACTACAAAGATACAATTTTCTAACTTTTAAGCAATCACACCATGAAAAAACATAAGCAGCACAATCTTAGAGCAGCGATGAAGCAAATCATTCTGCTGCATAGCAAATTCTATTATCAAATGGCATCATATGAGACAAAAAAAATAATAATCTGAAGCCTTTTAAAATTTTCCAATATGTCCTAGAAAGCTCTAGAATACATCTAGCGTAGAAGTCTTTCTACCAAGATTCACACATTCAAATTGACATATCTTATATAGAACTTATGTGGTTTATGCTATTCTTATTCTCTTCGTTATTAGTTGAAAATTTTATTGTCTGCTATAAGTGGAACAACAACATTTTGTATCTTTTAATCATTCTAATCCCCTCTGCCAACCATCATTCTAGTCTATCTGAAACTATCCCAGAAAAAGGAGTCTTTTTAACTTAGATGATATAGAATAGGCTTTAGAGTAGTTATTTCCAAATAAGTTGCTGAGTAGCAGTCATGGATTTGACTAGAAGAGCATAACACAATCTAACAGAACAAAGAGCATTTACAAATTTCTTTTGTTGTCCTATTATCTTAGTTACATAGCATGTGAAAATGGTATTTGTATCTTAAAATGACACAACACGTACATTTAGAGCAGAAACTACTAAACCCGTCAACAGATCTCTCAGGCATGAGTACTTTAGAAATTCTAATTGCAAGCAAGTTAGACGTCTACACAAAAATGTAGTTGCATAACCTAAAACATCTTTTAAGTTATAATGCCTAAACTTAAAAAAAGTTGCATGTGTTCTTACCCACTTGCTTAAATTTGAAACACAGAGATAACAACCAAAACTCCATGTTTTATAAGACAAGGTAATAATTAGTACTTTTGATCTCCAACCTAAAAGTACAAGTACTTTAGATGTAAAATATTACCAAGAATTGCAGCCCTACATAGACATGTTGCAAACTTGAACACAATAAACAACATGAAACAAGAGCTTCACATGCTTCAGAATGCATTAAATTCTTAAGTCAAAGTTGAACACAATAAGCAATTTTATTCAATTCAACAACTTAGTGCAAATGAAAAATAAAAATAAATGCCAACTAAGAAACTTAGAAGAACGTTAAACAAAAGAAATGATTACAGGAATCACCTGCATCTTATCAAAATATGCATGTCGATGCTGTTGAACATATTGCCAAGCACCAATATCTGCAAAGACATCATTGAAATCCAAAAGGTAGGTTAAATGTCAGCTTCCATGTCAATTAACTAGAACTGTCAATTTAGCTGTGCTAGAAATTTCAAGTCCTAGTACACAAGTGGGGCCTTTAAGACAAAGTTATGAGCCTATGACCAATAACATAAAATCCTACCAAAAGAATTTATGTGCAAGTAGCATCATATGTTAAGGGAGGAGTTCTCTATTGCAACACATAAAATCAAGAAGAGTAGAACAACTGCAAATTGCAAAAGCTTTTCCCTAAAACGGCCGTCTGGAAATTCCAATGTGATTAAATTTCATGAGTTTTTGGTGAGTTGTTAGCCAAGTATAAATAAGTCCAAATCAAAAGCTCAACTGGATGGTATCAAACCTCTGCTGTAAATTAAACCGTCACTGAGAATAATACCATTATAGCAATGAGATACTGCTAAGATCAGTGAAAAACAAACGAAGAATGAACAAAGCATATTTACCTTTGAAAAGAGATATAGTCGCTGGTGTAACTGTACTGACCCTTGGATCAGGTGGGTCCTCTTTGTTGATGCTTAGTTTACTTCCCAAAGCAGGATTGCTGTCAATGATGGCAACATTCAAATGCTTTGTCAATGGTGTGGTTGCTGCAAACACAAAGCTAACATGATAAATACAAAATTTGATGCCATCAATTGGAATATGCCAAATGAGTTTATCAATACTAGAACCATGACAACCTATAATAATTAGGTGCCATTAGCCATCAATAAGTATGTTTCCATCTTGCCTCTTATCTTGTTTCCATAAAAACACCCTCCACTAGACAAGTCATGTGGGAATAAGTGGAATCTAGTCATAGACTACTGATACTACCTGCACTATAATCTAAATATCTAATCAAATAACAAGTGCAAACCGATGAACCAAAAAAATAAAATACATACCCAATGAGCAAGCTAAGGCCATGCCAACCATGCCTCCCCCAACAATAGCAATGTCATATGGGTGAACCGTATGAGTAAAACTCTGCTTGTCCTCTTGCTTCTACAAAGTCAAAGCAGAACACCATTAAATACAAGATTATACTCTCAAAACAACAAAAATCCTACAGTAAATTCTAAACATTACCAAAACTAAAAGGATCACTCAATCCTCTTTGTGATTATCATCCCCACATGTAACATTTCCAAATAACATATAATCAAATACCCATTTGCCACAATAAAAGTTTAAAATCAATAAATAAAAGCAAGCAAGAATCAAGAAGTAGACCCCAACTATTTATATGGCAACAAATAATGTGTTAAACCAGATAATTATACTAATACTGATAAAATTAAATTACATGGTTGTTGATTTGGGTAGAGCTAGAAGTGGCTGAACTTGGAGCTGCACCATGACACAAGTTCTTTCTTGGAATTTTGGATTGATAAGCATTAGTAGCTGCAGCAGCAAATTTCCTAGCGATCGCTCTGTGATAGATTAAATGGAATGAGAGAAAAAGACTATAAATACACAGCGAGTGAGAAGCTAAGTGTGTAGTTGCGAGTTGAGGAACATACCTGTTCATTCTTGCATCCGCAGAAGCTCGGTGACTGAATTGAAGTTCGCAGTGTGAGAGAAAGAAAGACAAGTGTAAATCTTGATCCAGAAGTAAGATGGGCTGGATCAGCGCTAGCGGCTACTAGTTGGGCTTTAATGGAGGCCTGCTATTTTTTTTAGGGGTTTTTACGCACCAAAAAAAATAAAATATTCTCATATTATATGTCTTCCCTTAAAAAATGTCTCATTTTTTTTAAGGTATATTATAAGTATATCAAAGTTATATATATATATATATACATATACAAATAAAAAAGGATATTTTTGAAAATCTAAAAAAACAAAAAGGTATTTAAAAAAAATTTAAAAAATTATATTTAGTATAATTTTCTCTTTATTTTATTTATAATGGGTCTAAGGAAATAAGACATTGTGGATTACATAATAATACAAAGGGTGAATTACTATTTCATTCCTAATATTTGATTTAATTAACAAAGTGATCTCGTTATCTACCTCCTTATTTTTGCTATCGTCTTTACGTCTATGTTTTTATCATATGTTTGTGGGTGGGGTTTGTACTTACTGTTGGTAGGGTGATACTTTTCATTTTTATTATTTTTGTGTTAGATTGCATTTATTTTTGTGTTAGATTGTATTTTGTTTTTTTATGTTATTTTTGTTTTCTTTTTGTTGGAAGTTTTGTTATGTCTTTCTTTATTAGAAGTTGTTTTTTTATTATGAGTCTGGTGGTATATATGTATACTATTGCATTTCAGATACTCGCAAAGAAAACAGTAGTTTGTCACATTATTTCACTATTACAATTGCAGTTTTTCAAAATCAATTATATGACAATTAGATGTTCTGTATAAAAACTAGACAGAAAGACAAAAAGGTTAAACAAAAACAAAAATTAAGAACTATTTAGTTAGTTTCTCACTTCATTAAATAAATCAAATCTCATAAAATAATAATTTATCCAAATACAAATAGTGTTCCCTTTTTTTTTTTTTTTCCTTTTTTATTAGTATATTGTTGAAGTTTTTATGAACTATTTTAATTGTTTGCTAGGATTTTATTCTAATCTCTTTGTCATGCAATATTATTTTTCTTAATTTGGCAAAATAAAAATACTTATATGAAGTTGGTGCATAACAACCCTCAAAATTGACTATTTAATTTGTATAAATATAGTTTTTATTTATCAAAATATAAATATAGTTTATTGAGAACCTATGAAAGGAAAACAAAATGGTATTAAAAATGATTATTTAGAACTCATTATAGTATATATTAATTTTATTTTATCTTACAATTTTGAAATATTTAGCTCATTTTCTCCTATTTTGATTTCTTAATCAATTTATTTTTCTTTCTAAAATTTTTATTCTTACATTTTGTTAACTTTTTTTTTTTTTTTTTTTGACAATATACATTTTGTTAACTTGTAAGTTGATCTGAAAGTCCTTCTAATAATATAAATAAATAAAAAATTATAGTAGAAAGCAAGGCCTAATGTTGTCTAAGCAACATACAATTTTATTCCCCCCCTTTTTTTTTTTTTTAAAGAAAAGTAACATACAAATTTAAAAACTAAATACAGGTTTAGTTTTTTTTTTTTTTTTTTTTTGCCTAATAAATACAGGTTTAGTTCCTGGAAGATAACAAAATAAAATTAATTCTATGATATCACAACAGATATCAAATTTAAATAAGAGGTGAAAAAAGGGAAATAAAAATAAATAAATAAATAAAAACATAATGATGCCATCTAACCTTTAGCATAATACATGCACAAATTAAGCCCTCCCCCCACACAGACACACAGCAAATAAAAAATAAAGATCTTACATGACATGACCCTCCCTCTTTTCTCTTTTCCCCTCTCCATCAATCTGTTACATGTCCCCTGCCATGAAAAGCAAATCAAAATTAGAGAAAAATCAAAAAATGGATTTGATGCCCAACTCCAACTGTAACAAACAATGAACATCCCTCTCTTTCACACACACTAACAGTAAAAAAAAAAAAAAAAGTTAAAAGAGCAAACAAACTCACCTTTATTTTTATTTTTTTCACCCATTTCACCACTCTAATCATTGCACAAGCACAGGCAAAAGAAAACAAGTCTTTAGTGGGGTGAAGGTCATGGCCATGATTGTCACCTGCTTCTAAGATCCAACCATCTTTTTTTCTTTTTTTTCCCAACTTCAAAACCCAAAAAACAAACACAACCCCACCTCCCAAAATAAGGCCATTCAATCCAATCCCACTTTCTTAGATGCAAAGCAAAACAAAACAAAACAAACTATAATCATTTGAAAATCCATTAGTCATACCATTTTTAACATAATACATACATATAGCTTCTTGATTTCCATTGATTTCAGTTGTTTTGGATCTCTAGGTATATCAATCCATTACCCATATAGCTCCAAGAATTGATCATAGAATCAAGAAAAGGAAAAGAAAAAAAAAAGACCCACAAATATATAGAGATAATTAGAGAGAGTTTTTAGTTTTAGCCTTATTGACTGTACTCCTGGCGGCCTCAGCGCAGAATAGATGCACAGCTCTAGTGTGCTCTTGCTATGTACCTTCATCAAGAAACTATAGCAACAAAGGGGATCAAGAAAATAACAGAAGAAGCAACAATACCAAGAATCAAATTCTTGAAGAAAAGAAAGATTTTGATGGGGTCATGGAAGAATACCCCAATAATAATAATAATGAATCACAATCAAAAGGGCAACAAAAGAGCAATGGTACTGGTGGGAGCAATAGTAGTAGTAGAAACAGTGGGTCTAATGGGCCTCACATTGAACCTCCAATTACTACTACTACTACTCTCAAGAGTAATCTCAAGAGAAGTACAACAGTGGAGGAAATTAATCAATCAAGGACAGATAAGAGGAAAGTGAGTTGGCCTGATGCTCATGGCAAAGATATTGCTCATGTTCATGAGTTTGAGCCAAGGTAAAAATTATTTTAAATTATTATTATTATTATTATTTTTGCATGAAATAGATTTGATTGTTGGTGGATGATTAAAGCCCCAATATTTTTTAATCATCAACCTTCAATAGTGACAAGGGTATTTTGCTTTTTTTTTTTTTCTTTTCTTTTCTTTTGGGGTCTTACAATTAAGAGTGGTTAGGCACTGTTATATGTACATATGGGGCAGGCTTCTATGAGTGTTGAACAATTAGCAATGTAAAATCAAGAGGTAGTGGCTTTGTCTTTAACATGTACTATTGATGGTAATTGCTTAAAACCAGATGCCACTGCTAAATTCCCTGAAATTACATGTAATTTAAGCTTAGCCTAGTTGTAGTATACTTTAGAGAATACACTAATTAATTTCACTATATTTTTCAATTTCTTTTCATAATCTCAACAGCTTGTCTGAAGATGGGGAACTTGAAGGAGTAAGAAACTCTTGTATTTGTACAATTCAATGAAGCAAGAACTCCAAGGTATTTGGCACCTTCCTCCTCAATTATCAGTTTCAGAATTCTAATGATATACTATATTTGTTCTAATAATTATCAGTTTCAATTGTCAATTGTTTGTCACTCTCTTAAGTAACACAAAGAACACTTGTGTTTGTAAAACTTTCAATGGCAAAGATACATAGCACTTCTGTGTACAATAAATGACTTTTCCCAAGTCCCAACCCTCGTATAAGTAAGAAGTCTCGTGTACTGGAAACACCCTTTTTTTATTATTCATTATTCGTAGGCTATCTGCTCAACATTCAATTTAGGTGTAAGGAGCATCAAGATTAACATTCAATCAAAGCTTTTTTAGGACTTGGAAACACATGTGGGTAGAAGCACAAAACAGGAAGAGCCAGGGCAGGGGCCCTAGCAAGGGGGCATGAGGGCTTTGGCTGAAGTAATTTCTATCAATCATCATATGCAAACATTTTTCTGTCATAAGTATTGAGCAAAGATGCATATTCTCAAATTGCCCCTTAATGAAGAGCAATCAAATGAGTTCAAAAATCATAAGAGGAAACATTACCAAAAAGTGGATTTATTCAAGAATAGTTTACTTCATTTTCATTTCAAATAACCTTTCAGAATGTTTTAAAGAATGGAATAGTTTTGTCAGTCTAAATACCACCAATCATCTTGAAAGAAAGAATCCAAAGTTAAAGTTTTGTTTCTGAAGTTTGGATCAAATCTCACTAAGTATGCTTCACGTTCATTCATGTATAAGAATCTTATGGGTGAGATAAAATTCTAAAGTGCATCTGTACATTTATATCAACTTGAAAGAAAGAATCCAAAGTTAAAGTTTTGTTTCTGAAGTTTGGATCAAATCTCACTTAGTATGCTTCACGTTCATTCATGTATAAGAATCTTATGGGTGAGATAAAATTCTAAAGTGCATCTGTACATTTAAATCAACTTGTATTCCTGTATCCCTAAAATTTTAGTTGGGTTTTGGAAAATTAAAGGTTTAATTTCAGAGGAACATATGCCATTGCCCATCATTGGTTCTAATGGCTCATCAGTTCAGGTGATTCAAACTAAATGCTTAATGTAAAATTCAGCAATCCTCTTATGCATAAATTTTATTAATCTCATTGATTTGAGTGGAGCAAGATTAGGGAATGGCTCTAGGCTTGATAACGGCATTCTAATGGCGGAAAATCAAAAGAGAGAGAGAGAGAGAAGAAAGATGAGAGAGCATCTACTTATTAGATCAATCTTTGAAGAGTATGGCATGTGTTGCATCATCAACTGAGTCATCAAATATTCAATTTAAGCTAGCTGGGTCCATTGCTTATCATGGTGTTTGTTGCATGCTTCTGAGAAAGTCTAAAAGTCTGAACCACTATGGAATTTAAAGCATTCTTATGTTCCATAAAAGAGAAACCAAGCCAGAGATTGCCAACGCTAAAGTAAAAAACCAAGCAACTTTACATTTACATTGCTGAGACCTTTAGGCCCCATGCAGAAGATGATCTGAAAGATTATATATAATTTTTCTATTTCAGCTGTAATATGAAAATCCAAATACCACAAACTATTTCCATGGTTAACAGAAATTAACTGTGGCTAAATTCTAAACACAAGTTCAAGTATCTCATAAAATTATATTACCATCAGCTTTCCCAAACTATAAGTGCATAGAAAAGAAAAAAAACATAAATTAAAATGTTACTTTCACCCAAAAAAAAAAAAAGTATTCTACTATTTTTTTTTTTTTCTCCTGATTGATGAAAGCACTCACTGATCACAGAAAAGCAGGGAAAATGGCATATATTAAAATGCTTTATATTATTAAATTTGTTGTACAAAAAATAATTTGCTTTGGTTATTATTACATTATCCTTATAACTATCATTTTCTTTATCTGCAGGTGGATAACATTACTGTATTCACATTGTAGCCTCTTACTTTAGTCAAATTGAAGCCTATTGAATTTAGCAAGCTCTAGAGTGCATTGAAAATAGAAAATGAGTAGAAGAAAAGCAAAATGTAAAGAAATCATTGAAATGAAATTGACTTCAATTGTGTGCAAGTTGTAGCTTTTCCATGTTCTCTACAATAAACTCAAAAGTTCAGTATCCAGCATTAATTTTGGGATGTTTAAGGTAAATCAAGGATTTACAATACCAATTCACCATGTGAATGAGTACAGAAAATCTGTATTCATTTGTCAAATCCCTAAGCCAAAATCTGTTATTATCATTTTATATTGAATTTGTTTGTCCAATCTTCATTGCCGCTTGTTAAACCAGATCTCTAGATACTAAAAATATAAGCACAAATCTGTGTTAAAATCTCAAAATCTGTATTTACCTTGTTAAATTAAGAAGCATTTTTCTATTTTTTTTCCTTAATTTTTAAAAAATAAATATTAGAAAATATTTTTAAAAATTATTATTTTTTATTTCTTTCATATTTATTCAAAAACATTTTAAAAATAAAAAATAAAAAACAATAAATTTTAATTTTCAAAATCCTATTTTTATTTTTAAAAAACAGAAAATAAATAACGATATCAAGCCAAGCCCTTAGGTCATAACTCATTACCAAAAAGACGTGAAAGTATTGAGGCGGTAAATGAAGTAAAGGATGACTCCTGATATGCTCTACACAGTCGCTCATTCGTGTCAGTCACTGTTGTAAGAGTTAAAAAATCAGTCATATATATAAGTGAATCAAAGCAATTTCAATGGCGTCACATCTACCGAAAGCGAAGCAATTGTTGTAAGAATCACAATATTCCTTCCTTTCTTTCCACCCCCACAATGATATACCAAATTTCCCTCAATGAATGGGATCAATATATTTCCGTTACAGTATCACAATTTTGATGGTCTTATGAAACACTATTTCCCTATTTGGTACGTGCTGAGCTCTTTGTGCAAAGTTAATACCTCTTTTACATTTTGATTCACTGGAAACCCCAGCTTCAATGATTCTGACTTTTCGCCTTCTTTGATTTGTTCTTCTCCTGCATTTTCTTTTTCTTTGCTTCAGCTGAAATCCAAGTATAATCTGGAGGAATAACATATGGGTCCTGAATGTTCTCTATCCTACTGCTAGAACCACCAGTTGATGAGCCGGGACGCTGGTAAGGAGCTTTTATCCATTGAAACCACGATGAACTTGAGGATTGTATCGCTGCTGGGCTTTCTCGTCCAGCAGCTGTAGGACTTGATGGAGGTGTTGCAAATTCATCTAGTGGCTGTAATTCCTCAAACTTTGTAAATGTAACCAGTACTCTGATGGTAGGAACTACTGGGATAGCAACCTGAATGTAAACAAGGATTGCTCAGAAAATATACTAAAAGAAGAATAATAATAAAACAGTAATATGTTCTATAAAAATAAGTTACAGCAATATAATCAGTAGCAATTTTATGAATTGCAATGTGAGTTTTTCTAAAATCTCATAAAACCAAGAAACAAGACAGACTCAAGAGAGTTGAATGGAAACAGGCTGCAAAGGTTTTGCCAACCATGCTGGAAAGACTAATATCAAGTTATCCAAACCCATCAAAGCAGAATTGACCAAGTTACAGTGAGTTGGTGTCAACTGTCAAGTTTGGTTTCACAAACCTTAACTCACTAAACATCTGGTTCACAAGATCCTATTTGACCAGCCGATTATTTATGTGTAGTGACTACACATCTGCTTTTACATCCAAGAACCAAGTGTAATGTAGCTAGATCAATATCAGGATTAGGAAACTGAAGTTCGAACAAAAATGAATAAGAGAATATGCCAGCCAATCAATATTCAGAAAAACCAAACAACAATATTTTTTTTTTTTTGAGGGAAACTTAATCATAATCATGATAGCATAGTATGTGTAGAAGGTTGCTTTAGTATTAGTGAATAAGCCCTGACTATCAAATAGATCGATTCCAGTTCACTTGCTAACAGAACCCTAACTAAGCTAACCAAGGGACTTGATTGTTGCAAAGTGCAAAAGTTGTGTGCATAATTGTGCATTTTTTTTTTCTAATTTTAGGGATTATTCTCTCATTCTTCTCCAGGCAGTATAAATATCAGTGGTAACAACAAAAATTAGGCACCACGATAGCAACAGAAGATTACCGTGTTTCACCATAACAAATCCTTATTCCTTCAAGTTCACAACCAAAACCACATCAAAATATATTGAAGATTCAAGTCCAAGAAATGTCTCTATAATGTGTTATCTATGAAGTGCTAAGGTTTACCAATTCAGAAAAAACTCAATCACTATCATATTACTAATAAGGTTTCTAGTATCTCTAGCATATGTCCCTTTTAACCTGTCAAGCAAAGCAGAAAATAAACAAAACCAATATAATGATCCATGAAAAGTTGAATTTAATATTTAGCCTATTCCAAAACCGTAGACACTGAAGCAGGATGTCTTTCACCTAGGTTGGAGTGACCAACCCTTCCAAAGTCCTAAAATATCTGTCCCTCCACACCATGCAAAAAGGAAAAAGAAGGATTAAGCCCCACATTTTCTTCTGCTGCTTTGAAATAGATAAGAAGCCACCCTTCAAGCAACTCTTTTACTGTCCTTGGAGCTCAACAAAGTAAGAAATCAAAGTTCATAATTAAAGCAACTTCGCAACAAGTAAAAAATCAATACTGCTCTGCTTCTTGTGACACAAAATACACCTACTAAGCATAAATAAACATCTTCCTCTCCTTCTAACATCTAGCAATATGGTAACAAGTTGGACCTGATTTGATTGAAGTTGAACTCTCTAGCACCATCGCTTACAGCAACTAGCATGTTATATTACTTAATTCACACATTAGTGAGTTTTCCTTCAACTGAAAATTGCTGTTCGAAACCTCCAGAAAAAGAGGAGAAACAGATGTTTCAGCAAGCACAGACATATTGCAGTTCACTCGCAAACATTTCTGTACAGTCAATGTTTTTCACCCCATAAGCAGTATAATACCATCTTGGTTATTAACACATTATTTTCAACTACGCAAGAACTTCACATGGTACAATCATGCCCAAACAAAATAAAGGTAAGGACTAAAGTTTTTCAGACTGCATCAACCTTGCTTCGAGGCTTATAATTACTGTTGTCAAAGACTAAGAACTCTAGCATTTGAATTCTAATAAATAAAATCAATTTACACACACACCCACAATTTTTCAAACATTCAGATAATGTCAGTTAAGTGGATGGCAAGTTTATGCTCCAGCAAGACCGATAGGGATAGTTATATGTAATTCTGTAACTCTGAATTAAGGCCATAACATTTTGCACGTACAAATCAAGTCAAGATCAAGCTATGCATGCATATAGATTCTGAAGAGAAAATGCAAGCATGAATCTATAAGCTAAAAACCAGTACTGATTTTCCATCTGAGCAAGAAATTACAGGAACAAAACATCAGCAGCAGCAAAATGGTGCCAATTGTATGACTTCAACAATAGGAAAACAGGGGAAGGGGAAAAGAAAGAAATACACACATCTTGAAAAAAAATCAACTGTCAAGGTTGATAGTAAAGATATTAGAGAGTTTGAAGTTTTGAAGAAAGATATCATGATTGATATTATGAACACAACCAATTTCAACAAACTGCTAATACTACATGGTTTGAGTGCATAGTCTGTCAAAAAGAAAACCCCGAAAAGTCATCTACAATTAATATCACTTTTTCCACCACTACTCCTAACCTGGGGAGAGACCAGCTCCAGCCAAAGAATATGGAAAGTAACAGTGAATACAAACATCATGATTTCATGACCTTCATTCAATGTAACAATCAGGAAATTAAATCAACACTTGGAAGCCAAAGAAGCACCAAACTTAAATTGTTCAAATATGAGCATTACCTATCAAAATATATTCGCATCTCAAAATTGATCCTACAATAATTATATTGCGAGAGCACCCATTTTCAGTAAGTTCTGAAGATAGGCATGACACAACCATACAAGTTATAGAGTTGTTGAAACTCATTAAGAAGACAAGTTATTGCCAACCTTAAACAGAAAACAGAAATGTAAATTGATACCAAAAGGGGGCACAACAGTGGAAAATAACATTAGTCAAACAGCAATGAACAGATAATGAAACTAAAGAACTAATGAATGCCTTGTACCAAAACAGTTCTGCTGTAACATTCAAGTAGATAGAAAGTAAGCATCATACCTTCACAGGAAAGGTTCCCATTGGAAGTTTTGTCGTGAGTAGCTCTCTTAAACGACGAATTGCCTTAACCTTATTTGCAAGAATATCAAGTAATGGAAGAAGTTCTTCAGTTTGCAATGGGAAGCTTGGAGAAAGCCACAGAGTAGGCCTCAATCCTTTTTTATATTCATTCTCACGGCTTGCTTCCTTACGCCGGTTACTGCTCTCTGAACTCAAAGAAGTAGATGTCTTGGTATCTCTTCCTTTCCGGTGCTCATCCCTCACAACAATCTCAACAGAATGTCTTCCTGGTTTAGTCTGACTTACCGATGGAGAGTCCCCTAACAAGTCACTAACTTTTTCATCCACACAAAGAGAACTTCTTGGTGGAACAATTTTCTTCTGCCCTTCAACTTTAGTATCCCGTTTTCTCCATCCACCAAACCATCCTTTCTTTTCTTGCTTGGTCTCTCCATTTCTACAACTATTTGCATCTTCAATTGGGATCTCTCTATGCTCATAACAACTATGACGATGAGCAATAATCCCATCACCATTCTCATTGGTCAATTCTGACGAATCCAATTTAAGCGCAACTTCAAGTTGCCTTCTTTCTTCTTCTGTCAATATGTCATTGAGCTCTTCACTTTCTGTTTCATTCTCATTGCAGGACGAGAAGAACTCATCATCTGTCATAGCCCCTGGAACCCTTCTAGATTTGATGCTAACAACCACATTGTGCATATCATAGACCTTAGCTTTCCATGGGCCCACCAGTTCTGTTTTCTCCTGCCGTCTCCATGTCAACTGTGGCAAAAGAACTGCCTGGGTCACATCAATTCCTGGCCGGAATATATTAGTCTGTGACATTGCAGCTACCTCTTGCCGAACTTCTTCGTCAGTTGCTGGAGATCCAGCACCATCCAAAGCATTCATCACCTCCTTATCCTTATGTGCGATCATGCAGAGTGACCCAGGAGGAACTTTCCCATCCTCAGACCCATCACCTAGGAAAAGAATACTCTGATCTGAACGCTGAATCCGGAAACCATCAAAACCAGCCAAAGTCATGTCTGCCCTCATATTTGCACCTCTCTTCCAAATCTTGTAAGTATCTGAAGGAGCAATCCTTGAAATGAAAGGTATGACAGAACTCTCAAAATGGAATGTAATTTCCATATAGAAGTCTCTCATCCTTCGCATGGTCCCCACCAATCGAGGCAACCTCCTACACCATTTTGCCCATGCCAATGGCTGGTAATGCCTAACTATGACCATTGCTATCCCCTCTTCTCTATTGCAAATAGCTTCTTGAAGTGCACTCCACCCTTGCTCATTCTGCAAGCTCCAATCTGCACCAGCAACCATAAGCATCTCAGTTGCAGTCTCATCACCCAGTTTGACAGCCAAGTGAAGAGGAGTATCACGGTTTGGAACATCACGCCTATCAATCACCGCAGAGATGGCATCAGCCTTCTCTTCCTCAGCCGCTGAAACCGCCTCTGTCCTAATCTCAGCAGGGTCACAAAGTCGTGGAAGGCCAGCAAGTATCTTCCTGAGAGTGGCATAATCTCTCGTTGTAATGGCCTTATGCACAGGACTATGGGCATATTTTGAAATATCAATCCCCGCCATGCCTCAGGAGTATATAAAAAGATGAAACCAGACCAATAATATACAAAATCAAAACCCCAATTCAATCATCCAACACCAAAACCCGATTCAATATGATTGATAATCAGTGACCCAAATTACAACCTAAGAACAAAAGTTAACATAATCAACACCAACACCCATCAACTATTTGTTCCAATAAACCACTGAATTTTTAGCATAAGAAATGGACCCAGTTCTATCTGGTCTTCAAGATGACAATATGAGAAATATCTCTCAATCTTTCCCAAAAATAATCAAACCCAGTTCCAGTTACTCCCAGGTAGCACAAGAAAACAACACAGAGACAAAGTTGCAGCTACCATCAAAAAGCACAAGCAAAGTATTTCGAATAGTCCAAAGAAGGAAAAGGATCCAACAGGCCTAGAGTAGAAATCTCACCTTCTCCTTCTCCTTCTCCTTCTCCTTCTTCAAAGCAAGATGCTGCACAACAAGAGACTCGAGCACCAAAACCCCACCACACCCTCTTCCTCTCTCTACAGATAGATCGTTGTGATCCAATCCAGATCAGACAAACCCAAAAACATGCATGTGGGGGTGTGAAACAAAAAAAAAATTAAAAACAAGAATATTAAAAAACAAAAAAAGAACGAAAAGATTTACAATAGAAAGAGGAGAGGTGAGGAATCTGGTAAAGAAATGGAAAAGATACAGAAACAAGAAAGGAATACAGGAAAGCAACAAAACCCCATCACCCAACCGAACCCTCCCAAAATTAAACAGTGACAACAAAAAAAAAAAAAAAACAAAAAAACAAAATTGCTTATGTATTAGAAAAAAGTAAAAATCCAAGAGAAGAAGAATCAAAAGTTAAGCTACTGCTACAAGTATTTCATAGACAGAGAGAAAGCGAAGTTCCAAAGAAACAGAGAAAGCGAAGAGTAAAATAACAAAAAGGTTGGGGGCTAAAGGAGTTAAAATGGTTGATCAGTTATGTGACTGGAGCTGGATTTAGCAAATACCAGAAGATGGGGATAAAAAAAAACCCTCAAAAAATCTTTACGATAAATTACACCCGTCACTCAATGAATAATGAAAATTATGGTTGCTAAATTAAATTATATAACCAAAATATCATTGACGTAATTAAGTTGTGTTTTGAATTGTTGTCAGGGGTTATAAAAATTTTTAAAAAAATTTTTTGATTTAATTAATCGAAAATGTCATTAATGTAATTAAGATGTGTTTGGAATTATTGATAGGAGGTTAAAAAAGTATTTTTATAATTTTTTTTATTTAATTGATTGAAAATATCATTAATGTAATTGCGATGTGTTTGAGGTTGTTGTTAGGAGTTAAAAAAATATTTTTAAAATTTTTTATTTAATTAATTGATTTTTATTATTTTTTATAAATTATTTTTTCATATTTGCTTCTCGAAAAATTATCAATTTACTTATTTCTAAGAAAAAATAATTTTAAAAATAATATAAAAAATTTTGTTAGAAAACGTTTTTGTAAAACTTAATGTCAAATGAAACCTTATAATCTTTTTATGAATGTCCATAAGTCTAATTTTCGTCAATTTTTTTAATTGAAAGTTGACATGTAAGCCAAATAAGTTTTTTTAATTTAAAAAATGTCACGTCAATCCATTAAATCTCCCTCTCTCTTATAACAAATCTAAGAGATTTAACTGGTATAATTAAAGACAAGGCTCCTCCTCAAGGTTTAATGAATTTAATTAAAGAATATATCATGGGGGTTGTTTTTCTCATAATGTATCCTCGTTAGTTTTGGTTTGTTTTCTTTCCAAGGTTGTGGCCTTGCCCTGTAAGGGGAAAAAAAAAAAAAAAAAAAAGGACAAGGCTTCTCAAAGCAAAGCAGCCATAATTTTTAAACCCAAAATTATCCAAATGTTTGATAGAAAATCGAAATTGAATTAGAAAACTATTAACAAGATGATTAATCACATTCGATCCATGGATCCAAACACCATAGACTCTTCTAGTGATGGAGAAGTTGAATCCACTAAATCTCCCTCTCTCTGGTATAACAAATCTAAGAGATTTAACTGGTATAATTAAAGACAAGGCTCCTCCTCAAGGTTTAATGAATTTAATTAAAGAATATATCATGGGGGTTGTTTTTCTCATAATGTATCCTCGTTAGGTTTGGTTTGTTTTCTTTCCAAGGTTGTGGCCTTGCCTTGTAAGGGAAAAAAAAAAGGACAAGGCTTCTCAAAGCAAAGCAGCCATAATTTTTAAACCCAAAATTATCCAAATGTTTGATAGAAAATCAAAATTGAATTAGAAAACTATTAACAAGATGATTAATTACATTCGATCCATGGATCCAAACACCATAGACTCTTCTAGTGATGGAGAAGTTGAAGCAATAGCCGAAAGAAAAGTTCAAGAACACTAATTTGAAAACTCACATGTCGTACGATATTTCATTGTTGAAAAATCATCAAAATCAAGCTATTCTTAGAGCCACAACCCATGATCCCTTTACATCGCGAACACCATTACACTCTCAAACTCCTACCCAACCGATTTCATCTTATGTGTGTAATGCGGAAGGTGAAGCAAGGTTGTCGCCTCCTTCGCTCGATTCAAAACCAAAAGTGAGAAATGAGATTGGGAAGCATCTAAGGTTGCGATTTGAGATTTTGAGTACTGAAATTGTTTGGGTTGCGAGTAGAGCTGGTGGTGGAAGTTGGTTTAGATTAGTTACATCGGTGACTATAGTGGCAGCCACAACGATGTTGCTACATCGGAAGGTGCAAAGGTGGCATCAATGGGTCCTAGAAGAAAGTGAGAATCTTCTGATCTTTCTCATTAAAGAGAAAGACCAAGTATGTTGCTAATTCAAAATTTCAATTCATAATATATAAAATTGAAACCAAATCACAAAAGCAAAAATGGCCTTTATTGTCTTCATTGTTGTTCAGTGCTACAAGCGCTATCCATGCAAGCATGGAATCCCCTTCTCTCTTTCTCTCTATAGTATCATTTTTGGATTCAATTAGATTAATCAAAACTCAACAGAGATTTTGCGTGTGTGTATATATGTATATAGTGAAGTGAACAAAATCAAAATTTAAATTTAAATTTTCAATAAAACTTTTAAACCAATTGCATGTCTAATGGATAAAAAATTTACCCAACTCTTGAAACACCAAAACGATAATCAACTCAATAAATAGAAGGATAAGAATCAAACCCCCTCTTTTGGGTTTTCTCTCTCTAGCAGCAACAATGGTGGTTTTAGATTATAGGATTTTTTGCTTTCTGAAGGAAAGAATAAGAAGAAGGGAGAAAATGATCAAAGAGTGAGAATCATTATGTTTGGGTGAAGTGCGACTGAGACTGTAATGCTTATGGTGGAGGCTATGGCTATAGAGATTGAGAGGTTTTTAGGATTTTCTCATTTTCGAAGAGTCACAAAGAGAGAGAAAGGTGGAAGCTAAGGCCTGAGGGCGTGTGAAAGGAGAGAGAAAATGGAGTTCAGTTGGTTGACGTGACATTTTTTAAGTTAAAAATAGTTTATGTGTCGTCCACGCCAACTTTTGATTATAAGAATTACAGAAATTCGACTTAGGAACATTCATGAATGTTAGTATAATATTAGTGATATTTTCGTTGCAAAATTTAATTGAAGGACGATAATGTGTATTAGTCAATAGTTGAGGGACGATTGGTATAGTTTACCTGAGTCTTTCCCTTCCATTTTTTTTTTTAATTTCTTTTTTCTATTTTGTTTTTACCTTCTTCTTTTTTATGTAATATATAAATATTTAATATATATATATATAATAAATAGTATTAATTATTTCAAAATGCATAAAATTTATTTTAATATATATTTTTCTTGTTTATTTAAAATTAATAATTTAATTTCCACAATTTAAGAATAATTTAATGCTTTATTTTTTTAAACATGATATAATACTAAACATCCTTATATTTTTACCAATTTTAAAATTATCCTCCTCAATAATTAAAAAAAAATGCCCAATACTCAAAAGGAAATTATTCTTAAACTTTATTACATTTATTTAATTATATATTAATCTCTCCTTTAAAATAATACTTTAATCTCTAGAATGTTATATTATAAACACCTTAATTATAAAACTTATTATATCTTTTATTAATTATATATAAATAAAATTATTAATTTTAAATTAATAAATATAAGAAATTTTTTATAATCATCTTATATATATATATATGTTTTTTTTTTTTTTTTTTAAAGGCACATTTAAATAAGGAAATGTAAAATGAATGGGGGGAGACTAGTCACAGCCTCACATCACTGGCCAGGGAAAAGGCAAAGAGCGACTCCAAAATGGGACTCGGCAAACAGCATGTGGGGCCCAGTAAATAAGGTACTTGCTTTTCTATTTCCATAAATTTTTAAGAAAATATTTTTTTTTTATTTTTTGAAATAAATTAATAATATTCTCAATAAAAACAGATCGATAATAATTAAATAGACAATAATTTCAGTTGATTTTTCATTTAAAACTGGAGAATTAATTTAGTAACGTATAAATTAATAAATGAATGGTTTAATTTGTACCAGTAAATGTTTTTATATGATTCCTGCAAAAACAAATCTTATTTTTTAAAAGTGTTGTATTAACAAAAATAATATGAGTAATCTTAATGAGTAAATTTTAAAAATTATATTTTGTTATAATTATTATTTAAAATTATATATCAATTATTTTTTTTTAAATTTATTTGTGAATTACTTTATTTAAGTTAATTATGTTAAATAGCATAATTCTTAATTTATATCAATTTAAAAAAAGATTTTTTTTTTACATGAGATAATTTCGTTACTTAAAATTGAAAAGTTTTTAACGTCTTTTACAAAAGCAAACAATTTTTGCTTGAGCTTAATTAAGTTTTGAAAAGCATTTACTACTATTTTACTAAATCATCTCTTTAAATTCTTTCTTTTAAGTTTTTTCACTTCATTTCATGAAGTAACCCATTAAAGCATTAAAGATAATGTGAGAAATTAAATGATATTGTAATTATTTGAAAAATTATAAAAATAATTAAATTTGATTTAATGGACGTTTTGATCATTTTCATTTAAAATCCAATATTTCTTTATTAATTTTACAAAATCAATGTTTGAGGAGCATTTAGTGTCACTGCGGTTTTCTGTTTTTTTTTTTATTTCAAAAAAATAAATATTAGAAAATATTTTTAAAAAAATTATTATTTTTTATTTCTTTTATTTTTATTCATAAACATTTTGAAAATAAAAAACAATAAATTCTGATTTTTAAAATTTTGTTTTTGTTTTTGAAAAATATAAAATAGAAAATGATACCGAACGAATCATAAGATAGTTTCATAAAAATATCTTACCTAAATTATTTCCTAAATTCAGTATATGAACTTTTTTAATTTAGGTGTGATCTTACCAATCATATATATAATATTTTGTATCTTATGAAAATAATCTCATAGTGAGATTTTATTTTATAAAAAATAGATTCATATGAATTCGGTTTAGATAATAATTTTTCATAATATAGTAATTTAATAGATAATTATATAGAAATATAAATTATTTTTAATTTTAATTTTTTAATATATATTATGGTTGATGGATTACTTATTTAATTACCTTAGTAACTCCATATGATTCTCGTGGATTTTTTTTTCTTCATAAAAGTGAAAAGATAAATGAAAATAATCTTAGTATTTTATTTGCCTATGTGTTTGTCTTTCCTAGTTTTTGTATTCCTCGAGCCCTTCCATGAAATGAAAGTGCCTAGAAATAGCATCTTTCAACCTTTCATTTCAGTTGTTGAATATATGTAAGATATATTTTTGGGATGGGTTAATTACAAAAAAAAAAAAAAAAATATATATATATATATATATAAACTTTCACGAAAATTACACATTTAACACGAACTTTTTTTTTTTTTAGTAATTCAGGTCACGAATATTGAATTTTTTACAAATTAGATCACTTGAACAGAATCCAGCTATTTTCTAATGGCCGGAGATGACGTGACATTAATTTAATAATATATTATCCACGTCAGCAAATTTAGGATTGCCACATCAATAATAAAAAAAAAAACACTTTTCTTCACTTTCCTACAAACCAAACAAAAATTTAATCTTAACAAAATTTATTGATTTCAAAATCAATATCAAATTCATTAATTTACTGAGAGTAAAAATTTAATCCTAATTAAAATAAAATCAAAAGTTTTTAATGATAAATGTATGAAATTCATTAATTAATTTCTGATTTTAAAATTAATATCAAATTCATTAATTTTTTTTTTGTTGATGTGACATTGTTAGATTTATTGACATGAATAATATATTATTAAATTAATGCCACGTCAGTTCCGGCCATCAAACAGTAGTCGGATTTTGTTCAAGTGATCTAATTTGCAAAAATTTCAATGTTCGTGATTTGAATTGCCAAAAAAAAAAAAATCGTGCTAAATGTGCAATTTTCGTGAAAATTTATGATTTTTTTTGTAATTAACCCTTTTGGGATTTAATTTATGAGTTTGTATTGATGAACTTAAGCAATTTAATTTGAGTTTGTATTGATTAACTTAAGCAGTTTATTTTATTTCAATTTTTTTAAAATCAATTAAAATATTTTCGGATCAATTCACTCGTCTACTGAAACTACATATATATATTTTTTGAGTATTGGGGAGGAGGAAATCGATCATGAGTTTATTATCTAATGAAATATACACTTACCGTTAGGCTATGTCTCAGTGTACGAAACTAAATATACTTTTTGAGCGAGTTTAAAGGTGCATATTCTATTGATTTTTTTTTTTTTTTTTAGGTATAGCATTGACATTGCATTAATAAAAATATGTGAATGTACCCAAAAAAAAAAAAAAAGTAAAAAATAAAAATTTGTGACATCACATAAAATAACTAGTGATTATTTTAAATATATATATAAAGATAATCATTAGGAGTGAATGTTATTAATATGAAAAAATATATATACAGGATTGTGTGGTGGAAAAAGTGGCAAGGAAACTTAAGAGATATTTGATAACTCAATTTATTATTTAATTTAATATTTTTAATACTTATTAGTTTTAAAATAATTTGATAATATAAAATAATTTCAACTTAAAATTTTTAATTATATCAAAAATCACTTAAAATAATAAGTTAAAATATTTAACTTAAAATTTCTACTGAATACAATAAGTGATTAAATTTTTAAATAATTTACATTTTAAAAACTATAACACTTATATTATTCAGCACTTAATTTTCAATTTTATCAAATACCATCTTACAGTTCTAACTACGGGTATACTTCCTCCAAAAATTTATTCAATAACTTAATTATATTAATATAATTTAATAACATATGTTTTTTCGTTATTAAATCTCAATTAGAAGTTCAGACAAAATATTATTAAGCCAAAATTAGTTACAGTAATATTTTAGAAATACATTTAATTAATTAATAGGTATTGAAACTGATTTCAACTCTGGCAACTGAGGATTTTGGCCATAAACTGACCCTACTCACAAATGTATATTAGATTTGGAACCATGACCATGCATAAACATAACCCACATTACATTTGAGACTTGTTCGTAATCCGCGAAGCACAGTTTATTATAAAAAAAATATTTTTAGTTAATTTTCCTATGTTATCAAAAAGTAAAAATATATAAATATTATTTATTTTAAATAAAAATATATAAATAAAAAATTATTATATATTTTATATAAATAGTTATTATTATTATTATTATTATTATAATATATTTTTAAGCCTGTCTATCCATCAATATTTTTATCTTTATATACTAATATAAAAATTTAAATTACCAATTATAATATATTTAATGAAATAAAAAAAATATGAAAAAATATAATTAAAACAATTATATGATAATATATTAAAAGTATTATACTATGTTACTTATTTATTTATTTTATTTATTTAATTTGTTCAAATAAGGTTATTATATTAAAAAAATTATAAAAAAAAATTCTTAAACTTTCATATTAAATACCCTATTAATTACCTAACATTTAGTTTTTTAATTATTTTTAAATACTTAAAATTATATAAAAAATTTAAAAATTATAAAAAAAAAAAATCAAATGGTGAGTATAAAAGAATTTCAAAATTTTCTCTATGTTTCAGTTTTAATATATATATATATAATAAATTTGAAATTTACAATAACACAAATTGGCCAAATAAGAAAATTAAAAAATAAATAAAGTTTGAATTGATTGCAATCAATTGCCAATATTATGATTATGGCATGCAATACCTTTAAATTAGGCAAATTCCACTAATTATTATATCCAGAAAAAGCAAAAAAAGTCAATCAGAGAGCTAAAAATAACACTTCAAAAGAGCAACCAAATTCATGATTTATAATCCATTTTTCTGGCCATCAGTGAATGAGTTAACTAATCAATATGATTTTGTCCCACTTGATAGAGATTTTTCTAATTCCTTTTATCTAAAGCTTTTTGTATGAACCAGAGATTTAAATTTATAATAAATAAATATTATAAGCTCCATGCCAATTGCCAATGCCACAACTTTATAATAAAGTTTTTATTAAAATAAAAATAAAAAAGGGTCCATGTCGGTGCTGCCTGTTATATTATAATTTATATGACATATATAACTGTAACTAACTGGTGGGTGCCCCCAAAATAATAACATGCATAACAAACTTTTTGTAGATTCTTGTGACAAAGTTGTAATGTAATATATTATATTATATATTACTTAACACTAGCCACATACACATAGTAGTAAAAAGGACTATTCAAGAGAAAAAAAAAGAGAGTAAAAAGGACAACACTAGAGGAAATGTGGTGAGAATAATTTGTGGATGTGATATTGGATTGTTAATTATATTTTAGAGATATTTCATGAGTCGTAATGAAATGTAATATAATTTAATTAAATATATTTTTAATATAAATATTATACTATAAATATATTATATTATATTGTATTACGGGTTATCAAATATACTTTTAATATTTTTATATATTTTTTAAAATTGAATATGTTGATTTAATTACATTGAAATTATTTTTAGAACTGTAAATATCAATATTAAATTTTAAAATATTTACAATATTGCTAATGAAATTTTTGTCTAATACTATCCTTTACTTATATGAGATTACAAATCTTTCTTATTAGTTAAAACATGACTAGTTAGTTTACTTTCATTTTATTTAACTTTGGAAAAAAAAAATTGAGTTTACATTTTAAAATTCAAATTTTGGAATTTTTTTTGAAGAATAAAATTTAAAATGTTATTTATTATTTAATTATAGTTGTAAATAAACACTTATTTAGTTTTACTATATATTTAACCTTAATTAATTATCCATTTGAATCCAATTGTTTGAATTGAATAAATATACACTTTTAGGTTCAAACCCATTTGAATTTTGACAAGGCAAAAGTAGAAAAGAATGTTGTAATTTAAAGATATAAAAGTGTCTAGAAAACTAATAGCATATCACGAAGTTACACATAAAGGTTGATAATGAAATCAATTGAATGGGATTATATTAAAAAAAAAAAAATAGTATGAATTTATTTTTTCAGCATGATAAAGTCTATAATAAGATATGTCTTTAAAAAATAAATATAATTTCTTTTCATACCCCCCAAAAAAATTGATTTTTTCCAATAATAGTGAAATCATGGATGCAAATGGGTTTTGATAAGCATAATAAGTTGATGGAATATTGACATATTCCTTTCAGATCCTTGCCGTGGATGACTGTGACTGCCTTGACTAGGACAATAATTTTTTTTTTTTTATGTACTTTTTTTTTCCCAATTTTTTTTTATGTACTTTCCATCCTTATATTCCCCCTCTTCTAATTTTTCTTTTTCATTTTTATTCTTTTTTTTTTTTTTTTTTTTTTTTAACAATCACTTTGTTTTCAGTCTGTTTTGATTCAGTTTCTTTTTATTTACCAAAACAGAAACCTATTGTTTTTTTTTTTTTAAAAATTGCAATAAGAACCAATGGACATACAATATCCTTTTTTTTTTTCTTGACATATGTTTACATGTATAAAGTTTTCCCACCAAAAAGCAATAATAATAATAATAATAACATAAAATCATGTAAATAGTTTCAAATTTTCATAGCTAAGTCATTTTTTTTTTTATAAATTTGATTTTAATTATTGCGGAATTTAAGATATTTCAACTTTAAAAATAATTACAGTATCATTGAATTAAAGATTTATTGATAATAATTTTAGAATGTGTTGATATACCATTATGCTAATAACTTATTTATTGAATACCTACTTTATAATATATAATTTAGAAATTCTAATATCGATATTTTATTATGAGAGTTATTTTTTAATTAAAAATTTATGATATAAAAAAAATAATTAAAGAGAAATTGTAAATTTCTTTAATGATATAAAAAGGAACATTTATTTAATTTTATTTTTTTTTAACTATACGGTTGTTTGTAGAAATGCAATTTACTACAAGGTGAAACCAAAACACAACAATTAGATTTCAACCACAATCTTCATACTGGCCGCCAAGACAGACATCTTCCAAAAGTAGAAATTAAAAACCCAAAATGAAAAATAATAAAGAGCCATAAAAGTGGAAATAACAAACGTTGACCATGCAAAGTCAACATTAGCGCAGCCTCTATTCTAAGCAGGCACGCTGTGAAGCACCACAGTTTCAACAGTGAGGCCAGGCCCAAACCCAAAAAGCACACCCCACTCAAGCCCTTCTCCCGTGTATTTAAGCCCTTCCTCTGCTGATTTCTTCCTCACTTCATCCATAATAAACAACACACAAGCACTAGACATGTTTCCATACTCTGATAATACGTGTCGTGTGGCCCGTAGTTTTTCGGGCTTTAGGCCCAGTTTTTCTTCTACTTGGTCCAGAATTGCAGGCCCACCAGGATGAGCAATCCAAAACAGAGAGTTCCAATCTGTAATTCCCAAAGGCTTGAAGGCCTCAACTAGACTCTTCTCAATGTTCTTTGAGATAATCCCAGGAACATCCTTTAGAAGGTGAAATGTAAGCCCAACTTCGCGAAGATGCCCATCGATGGCTCCATCGCTGTCTGGCAGGATAGTTTGGGCTGCAGAGACTAGTTCAAATAAGGGCTTCTCAATCTCAGGAACTGGATCTGAGCCCACAATGATAGCAGCTGCACCATCACCAAATAAAGCTTGGCCCACAAGACTATCGAGGTGGGTATCGCTAGGCCCACGGAACGTCACCGCTGTTATCTCGGAGCAGACAACAAGAACACGGGCTCCTTTGTTGTTTTCAGCGAGGTCTTTGGCCAGGCGGAGCACCGTGCCTCCTGCGAAACAGCCTTGTTGATACATCATGAGTCGCTTGACTGATGGGCGGAGGCCCAAAAGCTTAGTGAGCTGATAGTCAGCCCCAGGCATATCAACACCACTAGTTGTGCAAAAGACTAAGTGGGTGATTTTGGACTTGGGCTGGCCCCATTCTTTAATAGCCTTGGTGGCTGCTTCTTTGCCCAATTTTGGTATCTCCACAACCACTATGTCTTGCCTAGCATCCAATGAAGGAGCCATATATGCACAGATATTAGGGTTTTCTTTCAAGATCTCCTCATTCAAGTGCATGTAACGCTTCTTGATCATGGATTTATCACCTGAAAATAAATGTACGGCCAAAAAGACACTTTAATGCTGTAATATTTCAAAAGGGTACAAGTGAAATTCATTTTAATCAATGATAACTGATAAGGAGAACGAATATCCGGTCAATAGAGACAAATAATAAATACATGTAAACAACACACAAAATTACTATATTCATGATATGTAAAATTAAAGGTGAATTATAGAATATAAAAAATATTTATTTACAAACTAATCCAATTCTAATAAAATTAATTAGTTTTTGGACCAAATCAAATATAGAAATAGAATAATTAGAAACTATTTAGTATTTATTATTACTAAATAGAGTGGTCTGGCTCATAATACAGGGAGTCATTAGTTTGAATTCTAACAAATCCCATAAATTTTCAATCTATATACATATATATATTAAAATGAAGGTCATAAAGATGTTATTCACATGATTAAGCTATTAAAATAACAGCTCTACTGTGTTGTAATTACTCATATATACTAATGGCATTACATATAACAGGCTTTCATCTAGCTTAATCATGATCATGAACATATATAATTAAGAACATATAAATGAAATATATATAGATGAATTAATATAACTTACACATGCGCTGGAACTTCTCTTTAAGCTCAGTCTTATGCTCACTATTAGTGATGCGAAAGTAGTAGTCAGGGTATGTGCTCTGATCAACACAATTCGAAGGAGTTGCAGTTCCAATGGCCAAGACGGTGGCGGGTCCTTGTGCCCGCTGTGCCTTTCGGACTTCCTCTACGGTCACCATTTCTTCTTCTTCTTGTTAAGCAAGTAAAAGCTAATTAAGAATCGTAGGTGGTGGTGGTGGTGGTGGTGATGGTGGTGGAGTTTTAATGATGACACGAAATATATTTGAAGCAACTGAGGTTTTATATACAAAAGAGCAAATAGGGAGATGCGTGAGTACAGTATAGACTTTGTAATGTATGAGAGAAAGGTAGCTAAAATATCACGTGCACACCCTAATAAGAAGTTCCAACTACTTGATAATAGTCCTTCAAAAAACACTACTTGATAATAGAGTGCTTGCTGGCACGTGACAAGTTGAGTTTGGTAAGTTATTTCATTATTTTATTTGGCTATCAAACCTCCACATCACATGCATGATTTCTAAGTTGTGTTTGCTCTTACTTACCACAAAGCAGCATTTATCTTCCAAGAATTTTTGGCAATTCATGTGCATGATTGGAAGCTCACACAATACATGGGTGTGTGGGGGCCGGAGGGTTTTGTAGTTTGGAGATTTGCAAAACAGAGTAATTATCAAATGTTTTGATGTAATAAGTGCCGAAGCCAAAAATTTTATTCATTAGAGTCATTGTACACTATTTTTTTTTTTTTTTTTTTATAAATGATTATATAGTACAAATTTATGTTTATTTTTATATGAACTAAATTTTATTTAGAATACATATTATTAATTGTACAAATTTAGTTATATTTTTTGTATTTTTTAAAATGATCTTTACATAATTTTATAAATTTTTGTGTTATTTGAAATAAATATATATTATTATTTGAAAATTAAAAACAAAACAAAATTAATGAATATATTAACAATGTAGATGGGGATAGACTCGGCCACGGTTCTAAATCAGAACCGAACCGGTAATTTCGGTTTAACAATTCATGGAATTGAAATCGAACCATATATTAGACGGTTTAGTTATGGTTCAATTCTTAATCGAACCTAAATTAGTTTATTAATTTTTTTTTACAAAAATTCCTCCTAAAAACCCAAAACCTTAGAAGAAATTACCCTATATACTCTTTTTTAATTTTTAATTATAATTTTACTCCCATTTTTATTTTTTTATATTTTTACCCTCTCTCATTTATTTTTATGCTCTCTTTTTACTTTTTATTAAAAAAAATACACTCTTTGCATTTTGTTACTTTTGTTTTTTTTATTGTTGATGATGGCAATTGATTTTGGTTGGATTTCATGCTATCTTTTCATTAATTATTATTATTATTATTATTAATTAAATCATTTTAGCCTTTGTATTGTTTTAATTTAAAAAAAAATGAGTTTATCTCATTTTTTTCATATGTATATATTATTTTTATTACTGCAAAAAAATTAACTAGAAGCAAAAATTTAAATTCCTAGTGAAATAATTAATAAAAT
>CATKHJ010558852.1:0-19454 GCA_949750685.1 Vernicia montana | reverse complement strand
TCATTTAGACTTTGGAATTATTTATTGTTGTTGTTCAATCACAATCATGGATAATTTGAAAGTTATTACTCCTATATATATGTGTGCGCTACGATTTTTTATTATTATTATTTATCTATTTACAAAGAGAGGAAAGAAATTCAAACTTGAAATTCATAGTTATAAAATCTGGATCCGACTAGCTGGTCAGATAAGAAAATTTATAAATTGGACCACTATAGTAAATTTGGATTGAACAGTAAACCCATTTTAAAGAAAAATTAGTTTAATTCTTTTGAACCGAATGGAATAACCTATAAATCGGTCAACTCGAAGTTGGTTTATATTTAGAAAAAATTGACTTCTTACTTCTACAAGGTGAGGACTCCAACATTGAACCTTATGCTCCCTCGTCCCAAATTGATAGGCAGAACTAACTTTTCATATAGGTTAAGAATTAAAAGTTAATTTAGTTAAAATCATTAATTAATTTTTTTTTTTTCAAAAGTACCCTTACAGTAACTCACAACTCAAAAAGATTATTTTTTTGAAATCCAACTCTTGTATTAGTGGAATTAATTAATGTGTTTTTGGAAATATAAATACAATTAATTTAAATAATTATTTTATCAATACTAATGTTAAATAAATAATGATATTTTAGTAAAATATTATCTAAACTATTCTTTTAAAATAGAAATGTGCCTATAATTTGGGACGCCCATTATAAAAAGTTTGTCTATCAATTTGAGACGGAACGAGTATAAGATATTTTAACAAGCTTTCCACAATGCCAAGTGAACTCTTGTGATTTTCTTCCTCAAATTTAATTATATAATATTTTATAAAATAATTTAGTTACTAATCTCCTTCCAATTTGAGAATTTGTATATTAATTTTTTTAAAAAAATTTACAGCTATTAAATTTAATATACCTTAAATCTATCAATTAGTAATATCATAAATTATATATATATATATATATATATATATATATATTGAACTTTTGATCATACGTGACTCTTTGTTTTTACCGCATTATAACAAATTGACTCTATAGTCATAAAATAAATTGTGGTTAAAAATGCAAATAGCTGTAGTTAAATGCTTTAGCTATAATAATTTTTTTCCTAACAAGTGGACTAGCTAAAAGTTAGCTATGGAGTTTATTGTTTCCATAGCTAGGGATGGAAGTATTAGCTATTTCATTATGTGTGATGTGGCTAAAAAGTTTGACATTCTTGTTGTGAAAGTGATGGATTCGTGACTAATAATTTATATTACTTGCTATGAAAGAATGAAACTTGCTACAAATATGATAAGTATAGCAAATGTAATTTCATTTTAGTTAAAAACCTAATAAATCCATGTACTCCCAATTTAGCTACAGAGCTAACAAATTTATGGCTAATATTAAAATAAACTGCCATGAATATATCTATATTCATTATAAATTTTTTTATTTTATATATATCAATTAATTACTACAAATGGAATAATTTTGTGACCATTTTCAATATTTAGCTTCGACAAAAGATATATAAACAGCATAATTTAAATTTTTTTGCAACATACATTAATTTTATTATAAGATATGATGAATTAATGATCGAAATTATATTATTAATAACAAAAAAAAAAAAAGTCTCTTTCTCTTCCATTTCTCTCTGCTAGGGTTTATTCCTTTTGCTTCCGTCGCTTAGGTTGGTTCCTAGGGTTCCCCCTACGGCTACGGCTACCTGCGAAAAAACCTATTTTCTTTAGTCTTTGTATGTCCATTTTTTCCTTTAGCTAACAATAAGGCCTTCTTTTGAGCTTTGTGGGCTAAGCTGGCTTCCCAATTTTGGGATTTCGTTGCTATGTTGGTTTTTTTGTCTAACGGCGGTGATGTCGTTCTAATCTACGGCCAAGTCTGGCTTTCACTCCTTCATCTTTTCTTTTGGTGTTTGTGGAAGGAAGTAGGGAGGAGGGGGAAGAGTTGGTTGGGGAGGGTGGTGCAGTATTGTGCTTTGGCTTGGGTATTCTTTCGGTTTGTGTGCTTGTCCTCGTTCATGAAGTCACCCCTTTTTGGCCATGATTGATTTGGAGGCAGAAATGCTGGATGTGCGTGTTTGATCCAGACCCTTGGTGATAGATAGGCTTGAAGCTCCGAAAGTATAAGGTGTTGAGGGGAGATCCTTATTCATTCCTCCGGTGCTCAGAATCGGCCTGCTATCCTTTAAGACAATAGGTAGCTTGCTCATCTAGGCATGCGACACTAGGGTTCGTCGTTTGAGTAGTGGGGTTTAGTAGAGAGGGTGATGCTCAAGGGTATTACTGTAAATTTGTTGACCAGTGGGCCGTTTATTTATTAGGCTTTAAGCCCAAAGTTAAAAATCCTTTGATGGGTGTATTTTTCTTGAACACTAAGTCTATTTGTAATCCCTTATTTTGGTTTTTCCCTATTGTACTTTTACTCTATTGTACTTTTCTGGGCCTAAAACCCTATTAATATCAACAACTAATCTCTTCTTTGGGGAAAAAAAAAAAATACAAATTTGTCTTCTTAGGTAGAAGTTCAAGTACATCACTTAAAATGAAGAGGAAATTACACCAAATACAAATTTTTTAAGTTTTTTTTTCAAAAATACCCTTTTATTTTTTTAGGTTTTCAAAAATACTTTTTTTTTTTTTTTTTTTTTTTTATACTTATGATATATTTTTGATATATCTTTGATATACTTTTAATATACCTTTAAAAATGGGGCATTTTTAAAATAGAAAATTTAATAAGTATATTTTTGGAAAAAAAAAAAACATGTATGAAAATATTTTATCTTTTTGGGGTATTTGTATACAAACCCCTAAAATGAATTCTAATGATGAATCCATTTAACTAATTCTATCAAGTATCTACAAATTTTTAAAATAAGAAACAAAGGAATTGCTGGTAACTATAATAATCCTTTAGAACTACTTTCAAAATCTCCCAATTATCTGCAAGAATTTTTTTTTTTTTTTTAAAAAAAAGTGAATTAATGGGAGGATACAACACAAAATGAAACCTCCTAATAAAAGCAATGCTATATACAACTGTAATTCCAAAAAGCTCGATATAAAATCTAGGTCTCATTGAGAAATAAAATTTAAAAAAAAATAGAAAACAAACCTGAGTTTTGAGGATATTGAGTCTGGAAGTTGTAAACTTCTTTGAATGATCTAAGTATAAAATTGAAAACTAATTGTGATAATCAAACAGTTTTAGATCACCTTACTCTAACCATAAGATAATCAAAGACAAAATAAATAAATAGCAGATTATGGAACATCCAAAATGGCAAATAAAAAATAAGAATATTAGCATATTGAAATAAAAAATAAATCAGCATATTAGGAAAAAAGAAGTTTTACACATTAAATAAGAAAAATTGGCACATTAAAAGAAAAAAAAAAATTGACATATTAAAAAAAAAAAAGTAACACTTGTGCTAACCTGAAATCCTAAATAGTGGACGAAGAACAAGAAAATTATGACTTGAATCAAATTTTTACAATATTAGCGGATTTTGATACAGAACATTTCCATATTTAAGTATACAATTTGATAAAATGCAAAATTCTAACAGTGCAATTAAAATTTTTTACCAATAAAAGTTAAGCTCTACCTTTTTTTTTTTTAGATAGTTTAATTGCAGACAGGTAAATTTCCCATCTTCTCATTCAAATAAATAAATAAAAATTGCTTGTTACGTTAGCTTTGTTAATTTAGCCAGAGTACTACTGTGCAAATGATAACAAAGAGTGAAACCTAAATGGGTCAAGCAAGACTTCAGAAGTGTATATATATATATGTGTGATGAGTACTGCAAATGAAAAAAAAAAAGTGCAACCACCAAAGAAAGGGGGATTAAATGAGTGAGCAATCACAGCAAAATTCTAGCTGCAAATCAAACGTATGCCTCTAAGGTGTTATATTTTAAATAATAAGCAGCAAACTAGTAATAATAAAGTTAAAATTAAATGATTGTAACACTTGAAGAACCAGTCTTTCAGAAAACTCTCATCCTAGCACAGATGAATTGCAAATAAGATATTAGTTTAAAATGGCAAAAACAACTTATCAAATATAAAGAACAATCCATAGTAACCTGATCAATTGATAACATATTGAAATCTTTCTCTAATTGATGTTCTCTTATTTTCTAATGACCAGAACCTGAAATATACCCTTCTGTATTTCAAGCAACGAAATAGATACCAGTCAAAGCCTCCAATTATGACTGCTCAATTGTAAAAAATGGTGAATACAATAAAAAAAAATGTGGGCACCTGAATCTAATCAAAGCCACCAACCTTAATATATGCTTGAACAAACAACACAAACAAGCATGTTTGGAAACAACTAAATAAATAAATAAAAAGTTAAGCTCTACCTTAATAACAACTAAGACAGCAAGAGCGAGATGTTGTGGTGTCCCTCTCACATGGAGAGACCAACGCACAATAAAAATAAAAAATAAAAATAAAAAAGAAGAGGAAACAAGTCAGTTTTCGGTGCCAATTGGTACCTAATTTTTAGTAGGTGGAGAATACAATTTGTATATATTAATTTGCAAGTTGTATCTCACTTTTTTGAAGCCTATATAAAGGCTTGCTTATAACCATTGTAATACACCATTTTTAGAGAGAAAAATTAGAGAGAAAGAGACCTTGTGAGCTCTAAAAGAAAATCCAGAGAACAATTCTCTGAAGGAAATTTTGAGAGAGAGAGTTTTATATAATTTTAGAAAATAATTCCTAAAAAGAAAGAGTGACAAAATAGTGAGAAAAATACTTTTGAGTATTTTTGGAAAATACTGTGAGTGTTACTATTTTGGTGAGATCTCATTTTAATATTGTATTGCCTCTAGATTTAATCTGGAGAAGACTCTCTTGTACCTACTATTTGTAATAGTGGAAGTTTGATTCGGAATTTGTCCCGTGGACGCAGCCCAAAATTAAAAGTGAATCACGTTAAACTGCTGGTATTATTTTTGTTGATTATTATTATTCCGCATTTATTTTGCTGATTATACCTACTGCGTCCAACAAGTGGTATCAGAGTTGTTTGTTTTAATTTTCTTTGAAAATTAAGAGTATACCTTGTGGTTGCAATTTTGACTCATCTTCCACATCAGGAAAAAAAATTTCTTAGAAAATTATTGCTGTGAATAGTACTCTGAGATACTGTGCAATTTGGAACTATATGTTCATATATATCAGAGCCTAGCTAAAAATAAGTTTGGTAGTGTGAAAGTACATGTCTAGGAAAAGTTCTGGCTAAGAAAAAACTTGGTATTTAAAGTGTGTCCATTGTGACCCATCTTTTTTTCTTTTGAACTTACCTGGTGTACTGTTCACGGATTACAGTCACTGTTCTACTATACAGTACTATTCACGTGAAATAGTGGGAGCTAGATTTGCTCAAAAAAGTTTGTGATAGAAGCAATGGAGACAAAGACAAGCAAAATGATCAACTTAAATGGCACAAATTACCACATATGGAGAAACAAGATGAAAGATCTTATATTTGTGACAAAATTGCATTTATCGATGTTTACTACAACTAAACCCAACGACAAATCAAAGAAGGAATGGGCGTTTGAGCATGAGTAGGTGTGCAGCTTCATCCGACAGTTTGTCGAAGACAATGTGTACAACCACATCTGTAATGAGACTCATGCACGAACTTTGTGGAATAAGCTTGAGGAGCTGTATGCTTCCAAAACTGGAAACAACAAATTATTTTACTTGACAAAATTGATGCAAGTAAAATACCAAGAAGGCACTTCGTAGTAGATCAATTGAATGAAATGCAAGGGATTGTGGACCAGTTGTCGAGTATAGGCATAAAGTTTGACAATGAGGAGTTTGCCCTCATGGTACTTGCTTTTCTACCAGAGTCATGGGAGACTTTAAAAATTTTCATTACCAATTTGGCACCTAACGGTGTCGTAAATATGGAGAGTGTTAAAAGCGGTATCCTAAATGAAGAGATGAGATGGAGATCACAAAATTCATCATCTTCATCACAACCAGATGTTCTGGTTACAGAATTTAGAGGGAGAAGTCAGTCTAAGGGATCAAAACCCAAAGATAAGAGAAGAGGAAAGTCAAACAAATATGCAAATATTGAGTGCCATCACTGCAAGAAGAAGAGGCCTATCAAAAGATTATGTCGAAAGTTCAAAAAGAAGCAAGAGAAGAACAAAGGCAAGAAAGAAGATAACAGTGATGATGAACAAACAAATGTCATTGTTGAATTCCACATTGTTTATGATGAGGATGTTGTCAATCTTATATCCCATGAGACCAATTGGGTGATTGACAGTGGTGTTTCCATTCACGTTACATCTCGGAATGAATTCTTCTCATCTTACACACCGGGAGATTTTGGTGTTGTTAAAATGGAAAATGATAACTTATCAAAAGTTATTGGCAGAGAAGATATTTGCTTAGAGACAGAGAATGGCACACGATTAATCCTGAGAAATGTCCGGCATATTCCAAATATTCGGCTGAATTTAATTTTTACAGGCAAACTTGATGATGAAGGTTTTTGCAACACCTTTGTAAATGGTCGATGAAAACTCACTAAAGATTCTTTAGTGGTGGCTAGAGGTAAAGGGTACTCATCACTATATGTGATGAATGCAAAGCTCTCTAACGACACTGTAAATGTCGTGGAGAAAAATGGTGCAATTGAGTTATGGCACAAGAGACTCAGTCACATGAGTGAGAAAGGGATGACATGTTTGACAAAGAAGAAAGTGTTATCTGGAATGAATCAAGTGCATTTAGAGAAATGTACATATTGTTTGGCCGAAAAGCAAAACATAGTTGCTTTCAAGAGTTCCCCTCCTTCTAGAATAAAGAATGTGTTGGATCTGATACATTCAGATCTATGTGGACCAATGCAAAAGACACTTGGTCGTGCTCAGTACTTTGTGACTTTCATTGATGATCATTCTTGGAAGACATGGGTTTATACCTTAAAGACAAAAGATCAGGTGTTAGATGTCTTCGAGCAGTTCCATGCCTCAGTTGAGAGAAAAACTGGGAAGAAGTTGTAGTGCATTCAGACAGATAATGGTGGAGAGTACACTAGACCATTTGATGCTTACTGTAAAGAGCATGATATTCAACATCAAACAACCCTCCGAAGACACCACAATTTAATGGCTTAGCTGAGAGGATGAACAGAATTTTGATGAGAGAGTCAGATGTTTACTCTTACATGCAAAGTTACCTAAGATATTTTGGGGTGAAGCTCCGCAGAAAACTACATATGTGTTGAATCGCTCACCCTGTATCCCTCTTAGGAATGATATTTCGGAGAGAGCTTGGTCAGAAAAGGATGTTTCCTATGATCATCTACGGGTGTTTGGTTGTAAAGCTTTTATGCATATTCCCAAAGATGAGAGATCTAAGTTTGATGCCAAAACACGACAATGTATATTTGTTGGCTATGGTCAAGATCAATTTGGCAATAGATTTTATGATCCGATTTAGAACAAAATTGTCAGGAGTCGTGATGTTATGTTTGTTGAGAACTAGACCATTGAAGATATTAATAAGATGATTAAGGATGTTCCTAACTCCAATGGTGACTTAATAGACTTGGAATTAGTTCCTCCAACAACGGTGCCGAGAGAAGTTGGAGATGAAGCACATAATGCTCAGCCTGAGATAAATGATGCTCCCATTGAAGAGGACTCGGATGATGACAATGATGATGAAGTTCATCATCAACCACCAGCACCTGTAGTTTTCCCAGTTCCATTAAAGAGAAGTGATAGAATAAGACAACCTTCTATCAGATATTAAGCAAATGAGTATGTATTACTCACTGATGGGGGAGAACCTGAGCACTTTGAAGAAGCCATGGATGATGAACAGAAGCAGAAATGGATTGAAGCCATGCAAGATGAGATTAAGTCCTTGCATGAGAATGAAACTTTTGAGCTGGTGAAATTGCCTAAAGGCAAAAGAGTTTTGAAAAATAAATGGGTGTTCAGATTCAAGTATGAAGAACACATTTTCCATCCGAGATTCAAAGCTAGATTGGTTGTTAAAGGGTTCAACTAAAGAAAATGCATTGATTTTGATGAGATATTTTCACCTGTTGTGAAAATGACATCCATTCGCTGTGCTGGGGATAGCAGCAAGTCTTGATATGGAGATAGAGCAAATGGATGTGAAAACTATCTTCCTACATGGTGGTTTGGAAGATGAGATATACATGGAGTAACCAGAGAGTTTCGAATAAATGGGAAAATAGGACTATGTTTGTAGATTGAAGAAAAGCCTTTACGGCTTGAAACAGGTACCAAGATAATGATACAAGAAGTTTGAGTCAGTTATGGGGGAGCAGGGCTACAAGAAGACCACTTTAGACTATTGTGTTTTTGTGAAGAAATTCTCTGATAATGATTTCAGTATACTTTTGCTCTATGTGGATGATATGCTGATTGTTGGCCGGAATGTTTCTAGAATCAACAGCTTGAAAAAGCAGCTGAGTAAGTCTTTTGCCATGAAAGACTTAGGGCCAGCAAAATAAATTCTTGGCATGCAGATTATCAGAGACAGAGGTTCCAAGAAGACATGGTTGTCGCAAGAAAAGTACATTGAGAAAGTATTTCGGAGATTTAATATAGACAAGGCTAAAGCGATTAGTTGTCCTCTTGTTAATCACTTTAGACTAAGTTATGAACAGAGCCCTTTTACAGTCGAGGAAAAGGAAGAAATGAATAAGATTCTTTATGCTTCAACAGTTGGAAGTTTGATGACATGGTGAGCACACAGCCTGATATTGCTCACTCGGTTGGAGTAGTGAGTCGGTTCCTTTCAAACCCTGGTAAGGAACATTAGGCTGCAGTAAAATGGATTTTCAGATATCTTTGTGGTGCTTCTAAAGTATGCATATGCTTTGGAGGGGACAAGCTTGTGCTAGTTGGCTACACAGATGCAGATATGGCTGGCAATGTAGATTTAAGAAAGTCTACATCTGGTTAGTTGATTATATTTGCAGGGGGAACTATGTCATGGCAATCAAAGTTATAGAAATGCGTTGCTTTTTCTACTAATGAAGCAAAATTTATTGCAGCAACGGAAGCTTGTAAGGAGTTGTTGTGGATGAAAAGTTCTTAAATGAACTTGGTATGCAGCAAAATAGATATCAATTGTTTTGTGATAGCCAGAGTGTTATTCACCTTGGAAAGAATTCCTCCTTTCATTCAAAATCAAAGCATATTGATGTGAGATATCATTGGATCAGGGATGTATTGAAGAAGAAGTTACTACAACTTGAGAAGATCCATACGAATGAGAATGGATCAGATATGATGACAAAAACTCTACCCAGGGAGAAGTTTGAATTATGTCGTTCAGCTGCAGAAATGGTGGAGCCCTCCATGTGATCGGGAGAGGGAGATTTATTGTGGTGTCCCTCTCACATGGAGGGACCCATACATAATATAAATAAAAAAAAGAAAAAAAAAAAGAAAGAAAGAAAGAAAGAAGTCATTTTCAGTGCCAACAATTGTTGATAATTGGTGCCTAGTCTTTGGTAGGTGGAGAATACAACTTGTATACATTAATTTGCAAGCTGTATCTCACTCTTTTAAAGCCTATATAAAGGCTTGATTATAACCATTGTAATACACCATTTTTAGAGAGAAAAATTAGAGAGAAGGAGAGCTTGTGAGCTCTAAAAGAAAAACTAGAGAACAATTCTCTAAAGAAAATTTTGAGAGAGAGAGTTTTATGTAATTTTAGGAAATAATTCCTAAAAAGTGGGAGTGGAAAAATAGTGAGAAAAATAGTTTGGGATATTTTTGGGAAACACTGTGAGTGTTATTATTTTGGTAAAATCTCATTTTAATATTGTATTGCCTCTATATTTAATCTGAATATGACTCTCTTGTACCTACTATTTGTAATAGTAGAAGTTTTATTCGGAATTTGTCCCGTAGACGTAACCCAAAATTAAAAGTGAACCACGTTAAAACTATTGGTATTATTTTTATTGATTATTATTATTTTGCATTTATTTTACTGATTATACCCGCTGCACCCAACACGAGAATCACTTGAATCTCCTACATAAACAGAGGAAAAAAAAGTTCCATGATAAAATAAAATTTTAAAAAATCTAATACACAAATTGAAAAAAAATATTGCATACCCGATGAAGAAGACGGTGGGAAATGGAAGGAGAGAGGACGAAAGAAGATTATTTATACAACTGCTGTAAAAATTAAGGACTTACTAAAGTGCATATTACTGATTGGAAACCCAACAAAGTAAAATCTTTTTCAAGATTATTTTTTTTAAAGAATCATGTGCATGCAATGTGATTAAGAAATCATAATGAAAATACCCAATACCCAAATCAGAAACATGACTCAATTTCTATTCTTAACAACAAACTATAAGTCAATCAATCAACTGATAAAATTAAATTTTACCTTTCTAATATTGTTGTAATTGCCAGAGGAATTGAACAAACATGAGTGAGAAATTGCTTAAGAGAGCAAACGTTAATGGAAGAGAATATGAAAAATGGGAGCATAAGGTTTCAGATAGAAAGAGAGTGAACTAAGGAGAACTAAGGTTTCTTCAATGGCAGTGGGTGAAGAGCAGTGGCGGTGGCAGGCAACTAAAGTACAGAGGGAGGCTGAAGTGAAGAGGGGCGCTGAAGGGAGAAATTAGTGAGGTCATCTCCAACCCATAACATCAAAATGCAGTAAAATAGTGTAATTGCAGTAAATTGATCTCTAACCATCAACTCAACTTCTAATACCAAAAAGAATATTCTATGTATATTCTCTTTTATCTCTCATTTTATATATTTTTAATTACTTCCATACTATTTTGTTATTTCGTAAATTATGCCCAAATCTATTTATTTTTACATATTCATCCAATAAAAATATATTTTGTTATTTAATAATATTACAAAAAATAAAAATTAAATTAAATTTTACATATTATAAAAAGGCCGATTTACTATTTATATATTAAGTAAAACAAAAATTTTATTTAAGAAAAACACATACAAAACAAACATTACATTGAATAATTAATAATAATAGAGAATAATTAAAAAGATAAAATATTAATATTCATTCAATCTTCTAAATTAGTATACTGCTCCCACAAATGCTCTATTAATGCATTACGGAGTGCAATGTGAGTAACTTTGTCCTTGATTTGTCTATGCCGAGTAAGGAATTGTTGAAATCGGGTATTTTCATCTACTTCCATTTCAGCTGTTAGAGGTAGCGCTTCCATCGCATCTGTAATTGGTGCATTAAGATGACGTTCATCCTTGATTATCATGTTGCGTGCATGATAATGCACACAGTGATTATATCATGTAGCACATCTTTTCTCTAAAGATGTGCCGGTCCCACGACAAATGCAAAACGTAATTGTAGAACTCCGAATGCACGCTCTACATCTTTCCTACAGCCTCCTGTTTCATCGCAAAATACTTTTTCTTTGGATCAAGCGGCTCATGAATAGTTTGCACAATAGTGGACCATTTTGGATATACTATCAGCTAAATAATAATTCATATTATATTATTTTCATTGAATAGCATAATGAGCGAGAGGAGTTATACCTTGAGCAAGATTGGAAATCAAATGCGATGACTCCAACACATTAATGTCATTGTTGGTGCCTAGCATACCAAAATATGTGTGTCATATCCAAAGATCATAATCGGGTACAGCTTCAAGAATAATAGTTGGTGATCCACTACGTCTTGTATATTGTCCAGCCCTTGCTGTGGGACAATTTTTCCACTTCCAATGCATACAATCTAGACTGCCCAACATTCCTGGAAAACTACATTGCTGACCAACATGGAGTAGCTTAGCAACATCATTAGCATTAGGTGATCTTAGATATCGCTCTGGAAAAATCTCTATAATAGCATGACAAAATCTCTTTAAGCTTTCAATTGCCGTTGACTACCCAATTTTAACGTATTCATCAGTAGCATCCACCAGTAGACCATATGCCAACATCCGGAACATGGCTGTTAGCTTTTGTAAAGTTGATAACCCAAGTCTACCAAACCCATCATGTCGTTATTAGAAGTAGTTATCATGACTTTTGACTACATCAGCAATATGAAGGAACAAACTTCGAGACATTCGATATCGTCGACGAAACGTATCATCATTGTAGCATGGATTATCGGAAAAAAAAAATTGTTAAACAAATTATGATCTATGGGTTCACGATCACAATGGATCACTATATGATCTGGAATGGAGCCACCATGGGTAACCTAGTTGTTTTGCTGATTGAGATAATACTCTATGATTGCGTTGTTGGTACGAATCACATGGTTTATTGCTACTTCTTCTTCAATGAGATTACTCATCACTGATATGTCATCATCGTTATCTGAAGATGAAGATGAATATTCGAATTCAAATTAGATAGACCTCCAATATTGGAGTTCATTTTCAAAAAATATTGTATGACTAATTTCGAGAAGAGAAGTAACAATATTTGATTTTTAAACAATAATTAGAGATTATAACTTATTTTTATAACGAATGATGTTATTTATAGAAAAAAATTTTGACTATTCAATTTTCTGCATGTGAAATGCAGAGATTCATTGTAGAGAATCTCCGTAGAGAATCTCTACAGAGATTGATTGTAGAGAATCTCTGCAGAGATTCATTGCAGAGATTGATTGTAGAGAATCTCTGTAGAGATTCTTTGCAGAGAATCAAAGATTCTTTGCAAAGAATATCTACATTTCACATGCAGATTTCACAAGCTCAATAATTTATTCTTATTTAAATTTATAAACCTAATTCATCCTTGTCTATATATAATAACCATAAATATTATTCTAATCAAATTACATCATTTGATTTTCTTTGACCATTACACTCCTCCAACCATCAATTTGTGGGAAAAAATGTCTATTTGGTCTTCTGGATACAATGTTGCTGAAGATGTGGCCCTATGTCAAGTTTATACGAAGATTTCTCAAGATCCTATTACGGATGTACACCAGTCTTTAAATCGCTTTTGGTCTCAAGTGGAAGATGCATACAACAAAGCAAGAAATGAGTGCTGGGAGTATCGCAGCAAAAGATCAGTGCAATCTCAAATTCAAACTATAGAGAAGGTTGTAAGGAAATTTAATGTCTGCATCAGACTAGTTGAAAATATGCATCCCAGTGGTGCCTCAGATCAAAATATTATGAGTATTTATTAAAATTTCTTTCTTTTAATTCTATATCTCTGAATAGTTAACTTGACATTTAAAATAATTTGCAGTTAAAGTGAGCAAAAATGTTACTCATGCAAGATGTCAACTACAAAAAGGTTTCAAATTTGATCACGTGTGGAACATAGGGAAGAATTTTGAAAAGTTTAAAGATAATGTCACCACTGCAAGACAAACTTGTCGAAAGCAAACTTTGAACTATGTTTCATCAGAGTCAGATAATCCCATTCTTGAGTCTCCTATACCAGCACTTCCTGGGTTGTCATCATTTTCTCTTAATTTAGATGATGATACTATTGGTGGTTTTTCATTCGAACAACCCATTGGGGTGAAGAAAGAGAAAAGTAAGAGAACAAATAATGAACAAATTTTAGACAGCTTTTGGAGATGTTAAAGAAGACAAGAGAGGACAGGCAACAAGAAGTGAAAATCCAAAAATCAAATTTGGCCTTAAAACAATTTAAAGAATAAAATAAAATTTTGATGCGGGATTTGAATACTATCCATGATCCAACGATTCATGCTTATATTCAAGCTGAGAAAACACGAATTTTACAAAAAAGAGCATAACAAGATCAATAACCACAGCCACCTTCTACATTTAATGTTTTTGGTGAATATTTTAATAATATTAGCGGATACGGAACTGATATACTGAAATATTAAATTGTTGATCTATGATATGTCTAATTTCTTTGTTTTATGTTAGATATTTTGCATTTTAGTTGCTAGTTTATTTTTAATATTATATAATATTAATATATGTTGGTATGAATATATGATGTTTTTAAATTATGATATATGCATTTTGTACTAGTTATTATATATTTTTTATTTTGTATTGGATTTTTTTAAAAATCATATTCGATTAAGTTAAAAAAAATTAAAAATATAGGACATAAATGAAAAAAATTTCATTCTTTAGTAAATAAAATAAAAATTAGGTCTTTTTTTGTAATAAAAAAAATAAAACAAAAACTGCAAACAGTTAAATGCCATTGTACAGTACCATGCCAATTTTGGCGTGGTACTGTAGACATGCTCTTATATGGCGCTGAAATTGCTGTTCCGTTGGAGCAACAAATAGCGGCAAAATGATTTTTTGGCGTTGAAATTGTCATCCGTTGGAGTTGCTCTGAAGAGGGGCAAAGGGCGGCAAAAGTTTGAAGGGAGAATTAGAAAATATAAATTAGGGTTTTTGTTAAGAAAAAATGATGTCTTAAGGGGTTTGTAAAAAAAAAAAAAAAATCAAAACAGAGTAATTTTATGTTAAAATGGCGTAATTTTGAGTTTGACATTAAATTGTATAATAATTAACAACTATCAAAACTACGTATTTTTATATCAAAATGATGCAGTTTTTGTGATATAATTATATAATAGGTAATTATTATATTAATAAATTAATAATTATTCGTAATTTTTTTAGTGAATTACTGTAAAAACTCTATCAGAATCATGTAAATATAATTATATTAATATTTTACTTAATTTAAATAATTTTAATCTTAACTTATATATTAGTTAATATTAATACATAATTTATTATAATCACTTTCTAAATTTTTTTTATAAACTATTAGTCTTTTGCAAATACTTTCTTATTTATAATATATCACAAAGATGTTAATTAATAAAAATATTTTTTTAAAATATTAGAATATTATATTATATAATACTAACAAAATTTTAATTTAAAACTTTATTAATATCACATAAATATAATTACAATTAAAATGACTTCATTACTGAACTTACATATTAATACATAATATTTTCTTATTACCACTCATTGATTAATCATAACATATATTAAATCGAGTTGTTCGCGAGCTTATTACATAATTATAAAACATAAAATCATAAATGTATATATTAATATATTTTAAATGAGCTTGATATCGAATCTATAAACGAGCATATTTACGAGCCTATTAATCGAGCTATTCGCTAGTCTGTTCACGAGTCTAATTGAACCGAGCATAACTTTACTCAAACTCAGCTCGTTTATTAATTGAGTATTGAAGTAAGATTTAAACTTGACTTATTTATAAAACAAATCAAACGCAAACAAATTTTTATCAAGCCGAACATCGAGTCGTTAACGAATGACTTGGCTCATTTGCAATTCTAATGGTAATATCATGAAATTTAATTAAATTTTATATATTATTAATTTTATTTGCTATTATTTTATACTGACTAAATAATTAACTGGCTATAGAATTTTATTATAGTTAAGATATTGTGGTTATTGATTGAATTATTGCCATAGTTATACATAATTCGTGGCTAAATTTTTTCAATTAGTCACAATATTTTAACTATAATGAAATATTTATGGCTAATGAACTAATTATTGCCATTTGGGGAAAAAAAAAAAAAACTAATTATTGCTATGGTTATTGAAATTCATAGTTAAAATTTCTATTAGCCACAATATTAATTTGTGGCTCAAATTACAAATTAGCCATAGCATTTTGTTATGGCTAATGGGATGGTGACGTGGAGGCCTTTGCAGAAGGGTTCCTAGGCCGCCTAGATAAGCAGCGGGTCAAGCAGAAGAAATAGTGGGCCGGGACAACTGTGATTTTGGGCCTTACAAGTACTTGATCCAAAGGAAAATGGTGTAACGGATCCGAGTCTTTGCCCTCGGCGATGAGCGACGTCGTTTTTCGGCCAAATTCCTTCATTTGGGTCCTTAATTTTGCCGTTTTTCCATTTATGAAAATTTTTTGAATTACTTATAACTTTTGGTAGGAATCCCGGATTTAGGCGCCGTCTGTGGCGCTTTCCTTTTTAATATCATTATGTTTTTCTGGTGTAATATTTCGAAACTGTCATTTTTGGCAGTTTCCATATTTATACCCGTGTCTAGGGTTTCGGGGCCCCTATTTAAACTCCTACTTTGTCTGTTTTAGGGCATACATTAATGTACAGAAAAAAAACCTAAACCCTAAACGGCTTTGCTTTTTTGCTTACGCTGCGTCAGATGGTTATTGCTACCATCATTCAAAAATCATAACTAATATTTTTAATTAGCTAGAACATTTTGCTATAGTGTTTATATTGTGGTTATTGATTTCCTATTACCATATTGATTTAAAATTCATAACTAAAATGTTCAATTTGCTATAATATTTTATCATCGTGGCTAATCTATCAATTATTATCACGATGTGAACAAGTCAAAGCAAAAACTATGGATTAGCTTTGAAATTTTGATTTTGTAACTAATTTTGAAAAACTATGGATTAGCAAAAACTATGACGCTTTTTTTTTTTTTTTTTTTTTTGTTGTTGTGTGTGTGTCTATTGTTATATATTAGCTACAAAATTTATGTTTGTGGCTGAGAATTGTAGCTATATGTACAATATATTGTAGTGTCGATTCTAAAACTGAGCTGAGTTTAAAAACCTTGTTGAAATCTCACCCAAATGAAATTGTGATATGTATTTATTATCATATTAAATTTGCGATGTAAGTTAGGAAAAATCAATCCTAACTACATTATAACACTTATACTATTTCAATAAATAATAATAATATGTTGGAAGGTTATAACCTACTTTTAATATATAAAATCAGAATGTTAGATCTTTAATAAAATTAATTTTGATTTAGTAGTATTGTGATTATCTAATTTATATTCAAATATCAAATATATGAAGTTGAAAGTTGAAATTTCTGTTGGAATCAATTAAAAAAAGTATTGGACCTAATTAAGTATGGTATGGTGCAATAATTAAAAATAAATCATAATATATATGGCTCACATATAAATTTATTATAAGGTGGTCCAGCAAATGGATGTTTTTATTTTCACGAGATCAGTTTTCTTGCTATCTCACTTTTTTTTTTCTTGGGTTGGGGTTTTTTTGTGATTATAGCTAGACATGATTAAATTCTAAATCTTCCTTTTGATCAATCTCTTTATAATACATACGATGGCTAAATTGCACCCATTATCCATGAAATTATCACTACAATATATTATTGTCTCTCAACTTTAATTTGTTGCTTTAAAATTTTTTAACCTCAATTTGATTGCAACGGTTATTCCTGAGATAGTTTTCTGGTGTACCGAAAAGCTCACCTGATGTCCTAATCAACATTTTTAAAAAAAAATTATGAGAATTAAGAATGTCATGTCGGATCCCACAACTCCTTTCATCTTCCCAAAAAAGAAAAACAACGGTCAAAAATAAAAAAAATAAAGAACACAAAACACAAATCTAACAAAAGCAAAAAAAATATATATATATATATATATACAAATCTTGATTGTTACCTTTTCAGCTCTAAGAAAATCAATTCAATTTTTTATTTTGTTGTTGTTCCTTTACAACCTTCTTCTTTGGATGATTTATTTTTTGCTCCTTTAGCTAAATCTTCTACCATTTCCTTTAACAAATTCGCTGATCATACCCATCATCTACAACAACTGCAAGACCAATAAAAAACAAACAACAGACACAGTCAAGGAGTTGTATTTAAAGAATCTTCAAAATCAAAGCTTTTATTGATAAGTTATTTTTGCTCAATCTCATTAAATCAATTCCTCTTTTTCTTCTTCTTCTTCCACTTTTCGAAACTCCAAAGACTTGAAAGCCACAAGCCCACCTTCATGCTATCAGCAACATTGTCATTGTCTTTTATTGTAATGGTTCTAATAATTGGTAAGAGAATAATCAAGATTTGAAATTGATTGAAATTGGTGAGGGAATAATCAAGATTTGAAGAAGAGAATATGGAGATTGAAATCGGTGAGGGAATAATCAAGATTTGAAGAAGAAAATATGGAGATTGATTTTGGTGAGGGAATAATCAAGATTTGAAGAAGAAAATATGGTGATTGAAATGGGTGAGGGAATAATCAAGATTTGAAATTGATTGAAAATTGGTGAGGGAATAATCAAGATTTGAAGAAAAGAGTATAGAGATTGAAATGGGTGAGGGAATAATTAAGATTTGAAACATAAAAGGGTGGATTTTGATGGAGCTAAGCCAACTGAGTCATTAGATTTAGGATTTGATTTGGAGGAAGAAGATGAAGAATGAAGATGGTGGTGGTAAACGGGGAGAGAGAAAGAGTTTTTGTGTTATTACTTAGGAATTTGTGCCTCGTGTGAAAGAATTTCTGTGGCACCCTTTTTTTTTTTTTTGGGTCAAAATAAACCAAATTGCATTAAACATCAAACAATGTCTGTACAACTCACCAAAACCCTGCAAAGCAAAACGGGAACTAACACAAATCCTATACAGTCATAACAACACAACAAAACCCTCCAAAAAAAACAACGCAATTGAAATTAGCACAGACACTATACAGTTACCAAGTGCTAAAAACTCTGTCCCTATTAGAGCTTTCCTGAGTACAAAACCTCAACATAACACTAGACTTAATGTTCCTGAACACTTCAACTTCATTGAACTGCTTCTGTTGAAAAATACACTAGTTCCTTGCAAGCCATAAGAAATAAACTGCAGCACAGAATGATGTCCTTTAAACCCTGGCTCTTTCCACGTGCTTTTCTAGAAAACCAGGATACTTTTCTCTGCCAAGACACCCCACATCTCTGAATGCCACAGGCCCTCAGAACTTTACTCCATACCCATTCACTATAAGGGCATTGAAAGAAGAGGTGAGGAATATCCTCAGCTTCCACATCACAAAACACACACCTATTGTCTGCTACTACTCTCCAAGAAAACAATTTTGTTTTAGTATATAACTTTTTATGGATGGCAAGTGATAACTCTATTATTTTAAAGTTATTTTACCTATTTAAACTCAAATTTTGGTTTAATTCTTGAAATTTTAATAATATTATTACTTATTTTGAAGAATAAATAATTCTAACAATTTATAAATAAATTATAAAATATTTTTAGTATTTTATTTTATTTTACAGATCAAAATGATACTAATGATGCAAGCAATGATGTCATGATATTAATGATGCAGGCAATGATGTCAGAATTTAATGATGCAGACAATGATATCATGATATTAATGATGCAAGCAATGATATCATAATAATAATGATGTAAGCAATGATGCAAGATGGTAGAAAAAGAAGATGGAAATTTCCTATAAATAGGCATTACCACCCCTCCTTCAAATCATCAATTCAATCATTCATCATTCAATCAATTAGATAGATTTATATTTTCTTAGTTTCATTTC
>CATKHJ010558660.1:0-11605 GCA_949750685.1 Vernicia montana | reverse complement strand
ACCGGATCGCAATTCCACCTTGACTCGACTCGGCGGAACCAAAGCCTCCTAATGGCTACTCGGACGGCTCTTAGGACTCCCTCGAACTGGCTTGAGAGAACCCACAAACCACCCAACACGAACAAAGGTTTAGACTAAAAGGCAGCTCTTTTCGAACCAAGCCTTTACAAAAGGGCTAGCTTTTAAGCAATTAGGCTCAATTTAGCTAGCTTTGAGTGAGTTAAGTTGTGTAGAAGTGAGTTGGGGGGGCTGGTTTATATAGGAATAGAAGCTAGGGAAGATTTTATATTTTTCTAAAGTGGGATTTAGCTTTCTGAAGCTCAAAACCGCACACAGGGGTTCTAGGACCGCACACGGGGCTTCTGGGACCGCACAAGACAAAGGTGACCGCACAGACACTTGGTGACCGCACAGAAGGCATTTGGAACCGCATAGAGGCTGTGAAAAGCTGCACAGACATGTGTAGAACCGCACAGGCCTTGTGCGAAACCGCACAGGCTTTGTGCGGTCACTGATGGGCTTTCGATGCCCGGTTTCACTGTTTTGACCCGTTCTCGCTCGTTTCAACTCCGTTTTTTGTGATTCTAGTTGCGTTGTTCTCGTTATTCAATCCTGGAAGATATGAGAATGATTTAGAGGCCAAATGGGTAGGTCCTAGGTCCCGAGTCCTGAGGCTCGAATTCTCGATTTTTGGGCTTTTGGCGATCTTTGGCAATTTGGCTTCCGGAGGTCTGTTTACCAAGCCTAGGTGCCTTTAAGGTTCAAATGCATAATGGAGGGTGCAAAATTAAGGGTTCACAGCTACATAACGCTACAAAAGACGGCCTTTAAGAAAGCTACACATTTCTTGTGACCATAGATCATAATTGGTACCACCAAAAGTAGTTGTAATTGGTTGGACAATAGGTGAAGAAAGTTGATGAGAATTTTCAGAAGCCATTTATGCAGAAAATGAGAGACAATAATGCAGAAAATATAGGACCAATTCAAAAAACCAAACACCGAAGTTGAATTTGAAAAAACAGACCTAAAAAATGGATTCAAGAGGCCAAAAAACTTCAGAAACTGGTCTGGATTTGTGAAAAATCGGTCTGGATAAAAGTGAACTAGTCGGTCAAACAACAATGAACTGGTTCGGTCAAAACCTGAACCAGGATGCGAATCGGAGTGGGTGAACCAGGCAGGTCGGAGCGTGGACCGGGTCGGGTCACAGCTCAGGTCGGAGCAGGACCAGATGACGTGTCACCTATCAGTGACACGTGTCACCTTCTGATTGGTTGATATATCCAGTGTAGGCTGATGTGAAAGGAGTACACATGTCACTGACAGGTGACACGTGTCAGCTTCTGATTAGTCTACATGGCGCTGACTGGATGGATGGTGTTGACGTGGCACCACGTGGGTCGTCTTCAACCTCCAGACGGCGCCTGGGGCGGGTGGGCACGTCTGGCCTCCGTTTCCGGCGAGGTTTGTTTCAAAATTCTTAGAATTTTAGGGGCTTTTTGATGGTATGGTCAAAAAAAATTTTTGGCGTGTGCATGGAGAGGCGAATTGGGACAGTTTTGAGAGACAGAAAATAAAGAAGAAAAACTGGATTTTGTGATTTGAGAGACTGAAAATTCAGACCTTTATTGAACTCTAATGTTTTGATACCATGTTAGAGCTTTAAGAACAAAGAAAGAAAGAGAAATAATTGAGTATTTTGTATATTTTTGTTATGTTTATTACAATAGAAATGCAAGTTATTTATAGGAGATTAATGACACTAATTGAGGTATGATTGAAGGGTGTTAGTTGGAGATGAAGGTGGCTGCACATGGAGGTGTAGACTGCACATGGAGATAAGGTTTAGAAGTCTTCAAAGTAGTTGTTGACTATTGACTATGTATTTACATTAACAGAATATATGAATGGTATTAAAGATTATTTATATATTGATCTGAAAAACTCAAATGAATCATTGGGTTCTACGTACGGATGGTTGGTGGTTTTAAACATATCTATGTCATATGACTGTCACACTAGCTAATGGAGTCGGGGTGTGACATTAGTTTTATTGTGGTTATTGATTTTAACATGAGGCAACACTCATAATATGGAAATTTTAAGAATATGAATTTAAAGGAAAGGTAATTAAGAATTATATTAGCTAGTTTATTCTAGGGCGAGGTGTTCTAAAAATTAATGTGTAGTAACTATTAATTATTAGATGTAATTTAGCTTGAAATTGTTATTTGAAAGCTATTAAGGTGGTAGTATTAATTAAGAATTTGACTGAAATATATATATATATATATTGTGTGTGCGTGCGTTAAGAGCTACATCGACTTAATCCTTCTTTTCTATAGTAAATGATTAATTCTTTAAGGGAATGTGTGTATATATATGAGAGTGTGTGTTAAGAGCCACGTGGATCTTATCTTATTTTTTGAAGTAAATGATTAGTTCTTTAAGAGAGTTATACATTCGGATGTGGTCCAAATTTTAAATAGTATAATTATATTTCTTTTGAATAGTAATGATTTTACGTGATATATATATATATATATATATATATATATATATATAGCAATAGAACTTTATTTAACTAGACTCGACCAATCCAGGAAATTAATGAATTTAAGATTATATTATTTGGTATTTGAGTTATAAATTTAGTTTTTGGAGAGCTATTAAATAGCAAGTTATTATTGAGATGATTTTATTTGGACACTAAATTTATAAATGACATTGTATATAATAAGTTTTTGGAAGCTCTTACCATGGAAATTTTAAGGTATTTTTGTCAGTTTATCAGGTTCATGTATATTTCTAGTAGGTAAGGCGGGATGGGTGTGACATGTAAAGGCATACTGATATAGAAATTTTTGTTAATGGGGTAATTAATGTATAAACTTTAGATATTTTAATTTTTCAATGAAAAAAATACACATATAACTCCCAAGAAATTTCTCGTGGGCAGTGCATGGCCGCAAGGGCCCTCATTGCCCCCATGTAAAATCGTTGTTGATTGCATGACTTATTTTGTCTAATTTTTTTTTTAAAAAATAGTTTAATATACAACTCTACAAGAATTTTATTTAATTGTTTTTAGCATTCGAGGAATTGAATATAAATTTATTATTCAGACTGTATATACATTTATCATTAGATTATATTTAGGTGTATAGAATTTATATACATCCTTAACTAAAAAATTGTTAAGATGAAAATTCGTCACATATGATACATTAGATTTTAAAAATAGCTTTAAAATTAGCTTTTGGTGAAGCCACTTCAGCAAGAGTGTATTAAATCATGTCATTATGTTTTTATATGTCTCAAATTATATTAAACCATGTGATTATATTTTTATAGGTTCCAATTAAAATTTATGTATACATATATACATATAATTTTTATTATCATCCTTTTAATTAATTAGTTGGTCCATATATAATAAACTTGACCCATATATATATATATATATATATATATATATATATTTTATTTATTAATATTCAGAATTATCAAAAAATAACATTTAAATTTAATTAAATAATAACAATAATTTATGTATTTTAAAATATTTTAAAAAATATAATCAAAACCCCTGCAAACTACAGGCTCACGACTAGTTTTATTTAATTTTGATCAATTATCAATTAACCAAATGGACAACTAATAATTTTTTTTAATAAGAGAAATAAAAATATTTTTAAAATAAAAAAATAGAATGAGGAAGTTTTTCAGATTTTAGACTCATCAAAAAGATACTAAAATTTTTTCCTTTTTCCATTTTTTTACTTCATTTGCTATTTACACATTATTGATGGGTTATATTCACAATATAGACAAATTCTTAAAAAATAACCCTTTTATCTCTTTTTTTGCAATTTTAGCTCACGTTTAAAAGGAATGAGATATATATTGAGATGCATCTCCTACTTGTTTATGGACCACTTTAAGTTATGGGCCAAACAATTTTTTGTTTTTTTTGACAAATAAAATGTGAATGATTTTTTTTTTTTTACTTATTAGAATATGTTCTTGGTTATTCACTATAGTAGACTTTATTATTATTTTCAAAACTGTCTAACTCACATAAACATGATTAAAAATTTCGAGTTTGAATAAGGAATGGAATTTTATTTTTTAAGTCTTATCTAGCTAATCCAATCTGCTTACAAGTTACAACCCACTTTATAAAATGGTCTAACTTGAAAAATATAATTACATAAAGCTCAATTAAGATTTTTAATATAAAAAATATTGTACCTTTAAAATTTTTTGAAATCTCAATAAAGGATAGGGTAGTGTTACCCTTAAATTATTATTATTATTATTGTTATTATTCAAAGGAACAAAGGATGTCAAGTTTTGAAAAGAAAAAAAAAAAAAATTCAAAAAAGAACTAAGGAATGGATATAGGCATATAGCCTATATTTTAGAAAGTGAATTTCATGCTGTCTGAGTATGATTGGATCTCAAACAAAATCTCTTATTCAGACTCGAATTTTCTTAGTCTTAAGTGTACATTTGGCATTGTAGTTAAAGTATTTGTAGCAACCTGTTTTTATATTTTATAGCTAGGGTTTAGCGAATTATAATTTTAAAATTTTGAATTTTCTAATTTTTTTTTCAAATCATGATTTATCAAAAATAATTAAATTATTTTGAAAAAATAAAAAAATAATTTAAAATGTACTTTAAAAAAACAGATAAAAACGTAATCTCAAACAGACACTGAATATGAGTAGTACAGTTGTCTAAATATGTAAACAAGTTTGCTAGTGAATAAACCTATTCTAACAAGTAAAACAAAAATCATTTCAATTTTTATTTTGTTTTGGCGCGGGTACACATACCAAAAAAGAGTGTTTGGCCATTAATTCTTAAATTGTAATCTAGCTTAGTAGAGTCGAAATAGTATTGAACTTGAATTCATTTTAATTAGAAAACTTGAGATTTAAAATTAACTCTACTCGAATTCGACTCAATTATACTCGATTATCATTAAAAAAAAAAAAAATTTATTTATTTATTAATATTAAAATGAAACTCGAATAAGCTTGAATTTGAGTTTAAATTAATAAATTATTATATATAATATAAAATATATTTAAAATTACATAAAATTTTATTACTCCATTATGCTCGCGAGTTATACTCGAACTCGAATTCAGCTCGACTTATTATTCAAACTCAATTCAATTTTATTTAAGTATTTTACTAAATGAACTCGTATATAGTTTGCGAGTAATTTGAATCATTTAGGCTTCCAAGTGGTCCATAAACAAGAAGGTAATACATCTCATTCCTTTTAAATTTTCAACCAAAGGACAATGGATTATTTTTTAAAAATTTGGCAACCTTACAACTGTACATCTAATCAATACGAAAATAGCATATGAGTAAAAAATAAGTATTAATATTTTTTATGAAAAAAAAAAATTAGTATACCGCTAACAATTTTTAAAAATATCAATTACAAATTAATTGAGTGTATAAGAAGATCTAGCTTCTTCAAGATTAGAAAAAAAAATCATTTTTTAATAGATATCATAAACACATGATCTCAAAAGACCATGTGGTTGAATACCTGAATATGAGGAAAAAAAAATATTTATTACTCGAATAAAATTCTTGATAAAAAACGATGTAGTAGAAATAAATTCATTTTGCCAACTGTAAATTAACGCTCAAGTATTGACAAAAGAAGGAAACCATGGCCTCCTAATCTCCAAAATGTAATTTTTTTTTAGTGTAATCTTATTAAAATTTATCGATATATATATATTGATTTTTTTTTCTTTATTTTTGGTAAAAAAATTTCACAAATATATAAAAGTTGATTTATTTATATAAACACTTTAAAATAAATGATATAAAAAAATTTTAAAAAAAATTATGGTTCCATCCCTATTGTAGTATTTTTTATACACATAAACTTGATAGTAAAATACTTTAAAATAATTATGAATATAGTTACTATTATTTTATAATACGTTCCAATTATTGTTATGATATTATGTGAAATAATTGAAATTAAAAATTTATTCTCTAAAATTTCACAAACACGTGTAAGTATTCAATGAATGGGGAACTCAAAAGATGATCTTTCCATTCAATTCACATGCAAGAAGTACCCTATAAATAAAGAGTCCTCCATCCATGGCCAAATCACTACAATTCTTACAAAATTCAAAATGATAGCACTCAATATGAGAACCATCATCATAGCTGCCGTAACATTTCTTCTGGGAATAATACATCCAAAAACCGTAATATCTCAAAACTGTGGTTGTGCACCAGAAATATGTTGCAGCCAATTTGGGTACTGTGGCACAGGCCAAGGCTACTGCGGCCCAGGCTGCCAAGAAGGTCCCTGCACTGGTCCTTGTCATTGTGCTGCTGACCATTGTTGTAGCCAATTTGGGTTTTGTGGCACCGGTGATGCCTATTGTGGCGCGGGCTGCCAAGAGGGTCCTTGCTATGACAGTAAAAATGTTTCTATTATAGCTGACATTGTAACTCAGGAATTTTTCGATTCCATAATTAACCAAGGCGCCGGTTCAAATTGCCCTGGGAGGAACTTCTACAGCCGACAAATGTTCCTTCAAGCTACCCATTTTAATACTTCATTTGCTACTGCTGGAACAATTGAAGATTCAAAACGCGAGCTCGCTGCTTTTTTTGCGCATGCCACTTACGAAACTGGACGTATGATTTCATTTTCTCTCTCATAACAATAGCAATGGTTTCAAAAGAGATAAATTATTGAATACAAAATATGCATTACACTCTCTCATTCACATAAATGTGGGATTTACCTTCAATAATCTTAGTGAATATTTGGAATTTATCTGACTGAATTCCACTTCTACGTGACTAAGAGGAGCCATACAACGATGTAGCCGCTTAAATTTGAGTGGGACAATATAGTACTATTGGACGTAGCACTTATTTATTGAAAATTTTATCTAAAGTATATTATATTTTTGTAATGCACCCAATACACACATAATTTTTCCAAAATTATTAGCGGCTAAGCTGTTGGTAATATTAATTTTATAGGAGCTCATTGAATTCTATTTGTGTAATTACTCCTCAGAGATTCAAATTCTAATGCATAAATTTTATATGTTTTCTCCATTATGCTCTGCAGATTTTTGTAACATAGAAGAAGAAACAAGTGGGACATGTTGTTTTACTCATTGGAGCTTTAAGTACCCATGTACCCCTGGCAAGAGCTACTGCGGCCGTGGACCTCTTCAACTAGCATGGAACAACTATTACGGGCCAGCTGGAGCAGCGATTGGCTTTGATGGTCTGAACAATCCAGAACTAGTAGCAACAGATCCTTTGGTTTCCTTTGAAGCTGCTATTTGGTATTGGATGGAATATGTTCACCCAGAAATGGACCAAGGGTTTGGTCGTACAATTTTAAGACAACTTAAAGGTGCATCTGAGTGTTTTGCTAGTGGTGACCGTCCTGCTGTTCGGGAACGTGTTCGTCTCTACCTGGATTATTGCAATCAACTTGGTGTTCATCCTGGAGACAACCTTTATTGCTAAACATACTATCTCTAGTTCTCTAGAATGTATCCTATTGATGAGAGATCGATGGAAGATTAATTCTACTAGAACGAGATAGAAAAATATGTATCCTTATAAGCCTCTCTTAAAAATAAAACAACTACTTTTCTTTCAGAAAAAAAAAAAATAATTAAGTTGCATTTTATTCCTTTTTGTTACTGTTGTATATGCATTAGCTCCAAAGTACAAGTTTAAATAATTAAGTTTAAACCCTACAGGATTAGATGTGTTTTGTGATCACTTGAAAACATATAATTTGTCCTAAATCAAAAACCTTGGGCGAGTAACTGAAAATACCGTTTGAATCAATAAATAATTTGTGTTCCATGTTATTTTTTTTTATAATAAATCTCATCTATTATAATATTAAAATTTAAAAGTATATATTTGTAAGATTTGCATTTTTTTTAATGCTAATAACATTATAATACATAATTAAAATTTTATCTTTTATTAAATTTTTTTTATGATATTTTATATAAAATAAGAAATATGTAATATAAAATACTTTTTAACTCAAGGGTAGTTAGTTTAGTTGGTGAAAATTCTTACCTACACAGAGTGTATAAGTTTATCTCATACACCAAATCAATGAGTGATGATATATTTTAGTAAATATAACTCTTTGGTATTTTTTTTATCCAATAAAAAGACACTGATATTCTTTTTTACTTTATATGCTCTTATCTCATTGGATTTGTTGAGAATTTGGACCTAAAAAAATAATTCCCTTTTCTAAGATTTCTTTAAGCGGAAATAACAAAGAAATTGAATGAGAATAACAACACAATAACTTACGTGGAAAACTCTCAATATGAAGAAAAACCATAACTGTTGTTAAAAGACAACCAGAAAAATATTTACTATATGTGGAAAATTTTTACAACCACATAAACTCATAAGATATTTTTCCTAAAAAAAAACAAAACCCAAATATGCCAAAAACAAAGAGGGTTTATTCCTTTTTAAAAACTCACAATATACTTATAGTTTTTAGTGTATTGAACTAAGGAGTTAGGGGTTCATTATGTAAGTGAGAAGAACCCTTCCATTTATAAATTCCACCGATGTGGAATTTGTAAACAACACTTCCCCTTTCCTTTTTTTTCCTCTCTTTCTTTTCTTTTGTCAAATAGTAGGCTCTACTTTTGCTCACAATATTTGACTTCTTTTTTTTTTTTTAAACATTTTCAATATTGATGTATACATCCGGTGTAAATAAGAATTTTTCAGTAGAATAGTGATAATCCAGAGATCTTCAAATATAAGTGATGAATCTCTTTTGAGTAGGCTAGCTTGAGCTAGATATTGTTCTTGAATATGTAAGATGATCAAATTTGCATCAAAGTGTTAAATTTGGATTTGGTAAGATCTCTTCTATACCTAAGTTAATGGTATGATCTTTCAGTATTCTCAAAGAAGAAAATGATCATCTTGAGAGAGGTTTTTTTGGTGAGAGAAAGAGGTGATGAGAAGTTAACTGAATCTAATCTTTTTGATAAGTAAGAATGTCTGTTATATATTTCCAGTGGTCATTCGTTGAATCGATCTTGGGACACGTGTCTTAATCATAGAGTTTGATGAGATCATATAACACTGGGAATGACAAGCTAGTTGTTGGCCCTGTCATGTTCTTTCTGTCACGTTGAAATATAGACAATATTAGCTCTGATTAATTTTCCAATGAACCAATAATACAATTCACTAAAAACGAATAACCATAAAGCTCACCAACCAACCAATAGAATTAAATCAATAAGAACCAAATTCAAATTACCCTGAAAGCATCGAATCAAATTTCTATATACAAAAAGGAGAAAATCCAATAAATAGTAAATAATCACACATACGAGTACCTTTCGTTGTTTTCTTTCTTTGTATGGAGGGAGAAGAAGGAATATAAATATTTTGTTGCTAAAATCTTAATTAATAACGGTGTGCAAAGGCTCGTTGGCGGAGGTTGCCGCTTGCCTGGTTGTAACACCCTAAAATTAAAAAGACAAGAAAATAAAAATAAAATAAAATAAAATAGTATAAATGAAAGTAAGGAGACAAAAATGAGGTTCAAACATATAACCATATGCAATTTTGGTTAGCCTTTTACCATTCAACCAATTTCATTTCACTTGTGAATGTATTACCTTAAATTACTTATTAATAATAGTATAAATTTCATTTCAAAATTTTTTAACTCATTCAAATCATTAATTAGGAATTAACACGTGAATGTTCGAGATTTTTACCTAATTATGTAAAAAAAAAATTATTTCTTTATATGAGTTTAGTTGAAAAATATTTCCTTATATATGTCATTTTATGCCAGGTGGATAGGAGGTAGAAATTTCGTGCATAAAATAAAATCGCCATTTAAACTAGCTGTAATACCCTGAACATTCATGTGTTAATTCCTAATTAATGATTTGAATGAGTTACAAATGTAATTGCATGTGTATAGAGAAAAAGGGGGTAAAACGCTCCTGCATGGTAAAAGATGAAAGAGTGAACAGTCACGTGAACAGTAACAGTGGTCTTCGACCTTCAGCCTTCGGCCTTCGCCCTTGGTCTTCGACCTTCGGCCTTCGGCCTTTGCCTTAGTCTTCGACCTTCGGCCTTTGGCCTTCTCCTTCGGTCTTCGGCCTTCGCCCTTGGCCTTTGACCTTCGGCCTTCGGCCTTCGTCCTTGATCTTCGACCTTCGGTCTTCGGCCTTCGTCATTGGGCTTCAACCTTTGACTTCGGTCTTCAGTCTTCGACCTTCGACCTTTGTCTTTGGTCTTCGACCTTCTCCATAGATGAAGTATAATGGTAATATGATATGAATGATTTGCAAATGTTGAATCTTGTACAATGGTGTATTATATTGATTGGAATTGAGATAATGATTTAAAGATTGGAGTTTCACTGAGTGGTGAAGCAGAGCCAAAGTCGCGACCGCAACAGTGGGCGCGGCTTTGGACGCGAACGCTTCTGCCTGATTTTGGTAATCTGGCCTAAAGGAAATAGCGACCGTGATATTCATGTTGCGACCGCAACAGAGGAGTAGCGAACGCGACCTTGGGCGCGACACCCACCGCGATCGCTTCTGCCTGATATTGATGAAAAGATGACTAGTTGCGTGAGCAGTACACTCTGCGACCGCTCCACCTATATTGCGACCGTGACTTATGCAAGGGTCAAAATCGGGAATTGGGTCTATAAAAGGGAATTAAAGCCCTAAGTTCATTTCTTATCGATTTTCTGAATTTCTAAAATTGCATTCTCTCAATTTCTCTTCATCTATCTTCATTAATGATCAAGGAAGCTCATTTATTGCATAGTTGAGAGGATCTAAGGTTAAGATATCTACTTCCTCTTTCCCTTTGTCTGAGCGCCTGGTTGGAGGTAAGTGGGTTTCTTCCCTTTCGTTCAATTTCTTTCTACCGAAGTGAGTTTATAGCAAGATTGGGAAGGGTAAACATGATGTGCATTATTATATGAGCATCATTGGTATGGTTACATGATTTGACAGATTATTGAGTCATTGTTATTGCTATATGGGTTTCTATAGGTTCGCATAGAGATAGAAAGATCGACGATGGTGGAGTTGTGACCACCACATCTGCTTTCTCTAGAGATTGATTGCAAGCTATTTTGAGATTTGCAGTGATTGAGGTGAGTGATTATTATATTATTATGGTTGTGTTTGAATCCTAAGGCTTATATGCCTCATTCTTTCATAACCACCCAAATTGTTCCATTGATAATTGAAAATTTGATTTCATTGTTTATTGATACATAAACCCAAATTGATAAATCGTATTGATATTGATTGATACCATGAATATTGATTCATTGGTACATTGTTTATTGATTCATTGGTACCATGCTTATTGAATTATTGTAACCATGGTCATTGTATACCGAATTGATTATTGAACCCTAAAGCAGAATTCCCTTACTCTGATGTGGGATAATACATCAGGCATTGTGCACAGTGTATACTCCGGTGGATAGAGGAAAGTATCCATGTCCTAGCTAGGGAGGGCTTGT
>CATKHJ010558658.1:0-18912 GCA_949750685.1 Vernicia montana | reverse complement strand
CAAGGAGTGAATTATTGCCAATCAACATAACAAGGTTTAAAATAAAAATGCAATAAACTGCTCATAATTACAAAGAAAGAACCAGCACCAATATGATCCAGATATTTAATCAACATTACTAACAACAATCTAAAAACCACTCAATTTTAAGAAATGGTGGAAGCAGTCAACAGTAATGAATATGTGAAGTGATCCCAAAAAATAATTATATATGTGAGTTTTTGTAGTCTCTGTTAGAATCTCATGTAAATACTTACGATAGAGAAAGAGCGAGCTAGGTTGCATAGAAACGAAAACGGAAAATGAGGAAACGGAAACGTGAAAACGGCAATTTCTAAAAATATAAGACACGAAACGTGGAGGAAACGCGTAAATATAAAAAATGTAAAGGTATATTTATAAATATTAATTTACATATATACAAAAAAATAATAATTTATAAATATATATTTAATAATTTGAAGTATATATTATAAATATATTTATAAATATATAATTATAAATATATACTAAAAATAATAATAATTTATAAATAAGTATATAATAATAATTAATATAACAATAATAATAATTATATATATAAGGAAAAATGAAGTCGAAAGTGGATATTTTTATTTAGGAGTTAACCTAGGCAAGCTGACTTTTTTTTTTTTTTTTTTCAACTTGGAAAGGGGTTTCCATTTATGGAAACGAGTTTTTAACTTTTTCAAATTACATAAACGTGCTCGAAATGTTTCGAAAAAGTTTCCGTGAGTTTCTAATCAGGAAACGTTTCCAAAACGCGACCTCCTGAGAGTTTCCGTGCAACATAAAGAGGGAGAGAAGGGAGTACTGCAGTTAATTGCAAAATAGGATATAAACCCCAGAACGCAATTTGAATATATATTACAAGTAGAAATTTTTGATTAAGCATGTATAGGAGAACACATACAAAGAATATGAGCCTTTAACATTCTACTTTTACATTCACAGATATGATCTGCTAAAAACGAGGTGAAGAAGCATACATATGCATGGTCAAGCTTTTTGAATCTCTCATTATGCAAATTTCCAGGATAAAGTCGGTGGAGAATACCCATCCAACCACAATGCACACCTCAACTCTATCTAATACAGACTCACTACCATCGCTTCTAATACAAAACACTCAAAAATTTCAGTTAGAGCAACCAACCCACAGTTCCAAAGTTCAAATCAGTAGAAACTCAATGGTACTTTATTCTATAGCACATTATCATATCACATACTAGCTTGAAGAAAATGGATTACAAGCAACCAAGTGCAAAAAACAGGGTTACAGCATCCAAGAAAAATAAAACAGAAGAGACTAGAGAGGACAATAAAAATACTTGTATGCATAAAAAAAACCCAGGTTCAGCAGGATAAATGCATTAAAAAGGAGGAAGGTGAAGTGGATAAGTTTTAAGTTCCTATGCCCAGTTGAATGACGTGAACCATATCAAGGTAGTCAAAAGCTCAAGGCGATAGGTCCTCTTACCAACACTCTCTCTGGTCAACCAAAGAAACAAGCAATTACAAAATGAAATTGGTGAAAAAAAAAAAAAAAAAAAAAAAAATGGACTGAGACTCGAATTCGAAATCTAATCTAATATAATTCAAATTAATCGCAGTAATCATTTTGAGCAACCTATAACTTAAACAATTAATCAAACAAACCAAAAATCAGGAATAAAACAAACGACAGATATTCAATTACAATTCAACTTCGAATCGAGAAGATAAAAGAAAATATAAATTAGAGTTAGGGTTAGGGTTGGGGTTTTGTTTACTAGTTGGGAGAAGAAAACGACGCTATCACCGTGCTTCGTGGCCTCTGTAATAATAAAAATAACAGACAATTGCAAGAGATAGACGTGTGGAGAGAGAGAGAGACAGACAGAGAGAGAATTGGGCTTTGGAGACCAACAAACCATCCGAGAAAGGTTATTGGACCTCACTATTGAAAATTTAAAATAAGAGATTAGAGACAGAGAGTGTTAAAAATTTAAAATAAGGCACTTGATTTATGGACTCAGTTATATTTCTAAGGTCCATTACAATTCCTTTTAGGAGTTTTACATAAAGATTTAGAAAAGATAAAATATTTTTATATATGTTTTGTCTTTTTTTTTTTAATAAATACATTTTTTTTAATTTTTTCTTTCTAAAATGCCCACTTCTTCTCTTTTATAATGTGAATGCACATGCTTTGCCAATCCAAAAATATTCATTATCAGGTAAGATTGAGTACGATACTTGAGAATATCAAATCGAATGAAAATATTAAACTGTTTTAATACCGTACTGTAAGAAACTTACAACTTAGGACAAGAATCGTACCGAAAATTTTAATTTAGTACGATACTAGTTTTTAGTCCAAAACCTATTTGAATCGAACTGTGCTTAGCACTAATAATAGGTACTAAATATATTGAACTCATGAATTTTTATTTTTTTACATCAACCTTTGAATTTTTTTTTTCACATTAAGGAATTTTTTAATAATAGAAATAACATTATTAAGAATTTTTATTGATGGTTTTAAACTATTAATAAATCTACACTAATATTTTTTGTGAAAATTATTGAAATTATATAAAAATAATTACATATGTGAGCTTTATAGTCGTATCTCATGTGCTACTTATGATAGAGACAGCGGGAGAGAATGCACTAATTAATTGAAGAAATAAGACACATAAGATCAAATTTGATATGGATTGGTTTTTAAAATAGAGGTTCTCACTTTGAGTTTGGTTAAATTTCATAAGATCAAATTTAAGAGAATTATATTTTGAGACTTGATTTTTTTTTTTTTGGAGGAATGAGATTTGAATATTGCAAACTCGCAAAGTGAACAAAATTTCAACCGTATAACTTAATTAACAAATCATTACTTTAATAGTTGCATAAAATTATTCTATAAAATGTAAATGATACATGAAATTCTTTTAATACATGTGACTTTTATTAAAAATGTTATTGTTTATTGATTTTTAGACTATTTTAAATTAATTTTAGACTTAAAGAAATCAAAATTCAGTGATTAAATTAAAACTAAAATTTAACAATAAATTCATTCAGAATATTGATATTAGACAATACCAATAGCATATATATAACTAAAAACATTAATTAATTAATAGAATTGATTTTTCATACCATGTATAATTAAAATAGCTATTAATTAAATTCAAAGATGAAAATATTAGGTCTGGAACTTTGCTCACAATTTATCAAAAGTCAGGTGACTCAGATCCAATACATAATGATAGCCGAGATAATATTAAGGACGTCTCTTAAAACTCACATAAATGTCTAAATTATATGCTTGATTCAGTGTGTGTATATTTATATATATTGTTGAGAAATTTTAAGGGATATTTCACACGCACAGTGAAAGCAGAAATTAATAAAGGATCCACAGCAAAAACAATAACAATTTACGTGGTTCGGTTTCTCAGTAAACCTGCATACACGATCCACAAGGGATAATTTACTATACCTCTTATAGTTACACGGTATAATTTTTGAATGGACAAAATTGTAAACCCTCTCTCACACAACACCCAATAACCCGGTACACCATTTCTCACAGTGAACAAAGATTAAAGAAATGTAAGATAATTTTTGGACGGACAAAAATTATCAAAACACTCTCTCTCACACAAAACTCTCTTTATATATTTTGTGATTTTCTATCTTACTCTCTACATTTAAAACTGAAATAAGATAGAAAATCACAAAATATATAGAGAGAGTTTTGTGTGAGAGAGAGGGTTTTGATAATTTTTGTCCGTCCAAAAATTGTACCGTGTAACTATAAGAGTTATAGTGAATTATTCCTTGTGGATCGTGGATGCAGGTTTATTGAGAAACCGAACCACGTAAATTGTTATTGTTTTTGCTGTGGGTCTTTTATTAATTTCTACTTCCGCTGTGCGTGTGAAATATCCCATAAATTTTTTCAACAAATGATATCAGAGCTTCTGGTTCTTATTTTAGGGTAGAGAGAAATTTCATTGGGATTAAAGTGGGACTGCTGTCCTGGGCAGTATCATATTTTGAGAAAAGAAATATACTGCGAGGAAAAGAAAAATACGAGGAATTTTTAGTGCAATCCGTTTCGAGAACGGGTGTAAAATCAAAAAATTAAGTGAATAGTAACCACGCAAAACAATTTGTTTTTGCATGTTACTATAACAGTAAGCAATAGTAACTATAGTAACAAGGAACTGTAGCAGAGTACGGTACTGTTCATAGGTACTGTAGTAGGGTACGGTTACTGTAGCAGAGTACAGTTACTGTTCATACGGTACTGTAGCAGATGTACTATTCACAGAGATTTGAAAAAAAAAAAAAAAAAAGAAGGAGTTTTTCAGATAAAATGGATAGTACATTTAAATATTAAGCCCCTTTGTTTGATGGAAATGGTAATTTTACTATATGGCAGAGTACTATTCAGGACCTTTTGGTGCAACAAGGTCTTGATTCGACTTTGGATGAAGAAAAGCCAACGAGTATAACTGAGAGCGAATGGAAGATTATCCAAAGGAAGGCGGTGAGCACCATCTGGTTAGCACTTGCCCCACAAGCAAAATTTGAAGTGATTAAGGAGGCATCACCAAAGAAGTTGTGGGACAAATTGGAAGAGATTTATGCGTCAAAGTCGCTGACTAAGCGGTTGTTCATGAAAATGGAGATGTATTCTCTCAAGATGGAGGAAGGAGGAAACCTCTATGACCACATTAATAAATTTAATCAGCTAGTGTGCCGGCTGCTGAATTCTGGTGAAAAAGTTGAAGATGAGGAGCAGGCATTACTGTTGCTTGCGTCATTGCCCAAATCCTACAAATCGTTGGTACAGACAGTGTGCTGAAAAAACCACACTGAAGTTGATTAAGGTGACAACGGTGTTAAGAGAAAATGAGAGGATGATGAGGGGTGAGAGCACTTCAATTGAAAGTGAGGGCATAGCACTAGTTGAAAGGAGTGAGAGAGGGAGGAATCAAAATAAAAGAAGAGGTGATCAAAGGAATAGATCAAAATCTCGGCCGAGAGATTATAGCAATATAGAGTGCTATTATTGTGGAAAGACTGGTCACATACAACATCGTTGCCCGAAGCTTAAAGAAGACTTGAAGAGTCTTAAGAAGCTGCAGAAAAAGATAAAGGATAAGCTGAATATTGATGATGAATATTCCTCAAATGCGGTCAAAACCAGTGATGAGTCTGATGATGAATTCCACCTAGTACAAGGTGAAGATGTTGGTAGTTGCTCTAGTGAGAGCAATTCTAACTGGGTGATGGATTCTGCTTCTAGTGTGCACATTTACAGAGATCGAGCTATGTTTGATACTTTACATACTGATGGAGAATTTGGCTACATTAATGTGGGAAACAAATTGAAGCTGAAGGTTGAAGACGTTGGGAGAGTTCACCTGAAAGTCCACAATGATGCTGTCAAAAATATTTCCAATGTGAAATTTGTACCTGGTGCAGGAGCAAACATAATTTCGCTAGGAGAGCTAGCGTCACATGGGTATAAATATGTTGGTATTGGAAAAACATGTAAAGTATATAGAGGAGGAAACTTGGTAATGCAAAGTAGAAAGAAAAGGAAAAATATTTGTTATTTGGATGGTCATTCCCTTTTGCAGACAGGAAGCAGTAAAGTGAAGAAAACCGAGAAAATTGCAAAGAGAGTCCGTTTTTCTAATAAGGTTGAGATATGTGGAATTTTGAAACAAAGTGTTAATTCCACATTAGCAAGAAAGGGGGAGCCCTGTAAACCGGTTCTTAAAAAAACCGTCAAAACTCAAAATGTATATGACTCTTGCTCGAGGGGGAGCATGAAGAAACCCATATTCATGGGAGAGACTGACAGAGAGTTGCAGTCATGGTGAAGCCCTCCATGTTGTAGTGAGGGGGAGATTTGTTAGGTAGTGTGGGTCCCTCCAACAAGTGGTCACGTACAGCGGAAGCAAAAATAAATAAATAAACTTTCCCAACATATATATATATATATATATATATATATATATATATATATATATATATATATATATATATATATTAATTAGCTCATTATGTTTAATGATATTCTATTAAAATTGATTTTTTTCCCTTTTATTTTTGACAATTGATTTGAGAATTAATTAGTGTGTATATAATTTATATAGGTTTTTTTTTAATTACTTTTTTTTATGAGGGTTAGAACTCCTATTTACATGATTTTCTAGAATCTACAAGAAGTCAATCAACTCACATATTCAAGTAATCCACTGGAATAAAAATATTTTTCTTGTTTTCATAGTTTAATAAAGGATGAAGAAGAATATAATAAATCTTGCATATACTAATAGATTTTAATAGAAGTTATTGGCAGTGGTGTAACTAGGGCGCCTAGGAGACAAGCATCCAACAAATTTTCCAATAAATCTATATAAATTAATAATTCACTCTTTGAGATAAAAGAAAGAGAAAGCAACTGAGAATAGAAACAATTGAAAGTGACAATGAATGATTGAATCAATTATACTTGAATTACAAAAGCTACTTATATACACAAAAGATAAAAAAAAAAAAAAAAAAAAAAAAAAAAACGTGAGAGAGAGAGAGAGAGAAACTAATAAACAAACCTAACAACTAATGCTAACTCAGCCTAACTAACTCGTCTAATTGGTTACATAAATAACAAAATTTGATTCCTTATTAACTGAATCTAGAAGCTTTCTAGTGCATGTTGCTTCATGGTTAAACTGTGTATTTACTGCCTTATCTGCAACTTCTTCACACTCTCCCTCAAGATAAGCATGGATATTGCAAATGCTCATCTTGTTAATTAAGAAGTTGAAATGTCCAGGATGCAAAGCCTTTGTAAACACATCTGCAATCTGCTCATAAGTCTTCACATAACTGGTTTCAATTTCCTTTGTTTGAATTTTCGCTCTAACATAATGTCAATCCATCTCTATGTGTTTGATTCTTTCGTGAAAAGCAGGATTTTTAGCTATGTGGATTGCTGAAATGTTATCACAGAACACAAGAGCTGGCTAATTGTAAGAAATTTTGAAATCTTTCAACAAATAACTCAACCAAACCAGCTCACTTGTGGTTAAAGCCATTGCTCTATATTCTGCCTTTGCTGAACTTCTAGCAATGGTGCTTTGTTGTTTTGATTTCCAACTAACAAGAGAATTACCCAGAAAAATACAATACCCTGTTACAGACTTTCTTGTCTCCTTGCAAGCACCCCAATCACTGTCTGTAAAGGCCTTCAAAAGCAACTCAGAATTAACAGGAAAATAAATTCCTTATCCAGGAGCACCCTTTAAGTATCTGACTATCTTTAAAGCTGCTTGTGAGGCCTCGCCCAAACGCCCATCCCCTCGCTCGTGGGGGGAAATTGATTTGCCTTAAGGAAAGGTGAGAGCGATTTTTAAGGGAGGTTAAGGAACGGGTTTCGGTGCTTACGATTGGAAGCGGCTATCGCCTCGAAAAATTGATTTTTGATTTTTGAAAAGGATTCGGGAGTCGCCACCCTAATTTATTTTTAATGGGAAAATTAAGGAAAAACCCAATTTGACTCTAATTTTATTAATCTTTTGATTAATTTACCCAAGGATAAAATCACTAATCTTCGAACCAAGTTTAGGCTCGGGGACTAGGTTTTTGGTTTTGAATAATCTCGATTTGGCATTTAAATTTGATTTGACTTTTTGAAAAAGGATTTCATGGATGACGGATATTGATGATAATTTATAATGCATGTGCATGGCATAATTATGAGACAGATGGAAAAATAAAGAGCAAGTATTTAAAGTGCAAGTATTTAAACATCCACAAGTAAAGGAGAGTATTTCCTCTAACCCTCATGGGTATTAGGTAAATCACAAAATCGCTTCTTTACTCCAAAAATAATCAACTAATTGCATTAATTAACAATTTACATGAAAAGTATGAATTTACATGGAAATGAATGGGGGAGGGTATTGGTTGGGATTTGGATTTGAAACTTGGATTTAGATTCCAAGTTTGCCTATGTACCCCATTGAATGGGGATCAAAACCCGCGTAGTTCGTTCCACTATGAGGTGGAAGGAGGGTTTAAAAATTGGTAAGATTTGATTGGTTTGATTTGATTTGAAGTTTGATTGAGGGTAAGAGATTATACCTTCTTTTTGGTTGATTTGAGTGGTGGGAGAGTGGTTTTACCGGAGCGGAGTTCCGTTTCGAAAAATGAAAACAATTTTGAAAAAGAGAATTGATTACTCAAATTTTAATTAATTAAAAAGATTAATTAATTAAAAATGATTAATTAAAAGGATTAATTAACCACTTGAGTGAAAATTAAATTAAAAAAAAGAGGATTAATTAATTAATTAAAATTGATTTTTAATTAATTAACTAATTGAGAGTTGGTGAAAAATTAAAAAAAAGGATTAATTAATTAATTAAAATTAATTTTTAATTAATTAATTAATTGAGAGTTGGGGGGGAATTTTTAAAAAAAGATTAATTAGTTAATTAAAATTAATTTTTAATTAACTAATTAATTAATTAGAGGGAGAGAGCAAAACTAATAAGAGAGAGAGAGAGAGAAAACAAATTGGAAGTTTTACAAAATGTTTTAGGTGTGTTTTGAAGTGAAGGGAAGAGGGGTATTTATAGGAAAAGTGGGGGTGGAAAAAAGACCAAAAGGGTATAAAAAAGCAAAAAAAGGGAGGTGCATTTTCGAAAATGCACAAAAAGGGACGGAGCCGCGAAGTCAGGCTGCAGAGCTGCGCGGGGCCTAGGCGGTTCCGCTTGGAGGCTTTGTGGCTCCGCGCAGAGGCCTGCGGAAGCCGCACGCCTCTGCGTGGCTCCGCACAGCCTCCGCGTGGAAGCCGCGTGGAGGCCATGTGGCTCCGCGCAGAGGCCCACGGAAGCCGTATGCCTCTGCGCAGCTCCGCGAGGCTCTAGGCTTCAGCTCGCCTTTCGAGGCTTTTTGGGTAAGTTTTCGAAGGTTTTGGGTCAGTTTCTGGAGTATTCTGAGGTCTGAAAAATTACCTGTCAGTGTCCTTGGATTCAAAATTAATTATCGAACATTTTTGCAGTTAGTTTAGAGGAAATTGAGTCATTTTATGGAAAGGCTGTCTGGTACAGAAAGTCTAGTCGAGGTTGGGAAAGTGATATCGGTCTGTGTTGGAGAGAAATTAGCGGGACCGCCGTACCGGCTCTGCGTAGCGCACGAAAATTAGCAAGTATCAAATTGCAGCATCTTAAGGGTGCAAAATTGAGAGTTCACAGAAGGGTGGTTAGGTTTAAGGGTCCCCGTCCCACTAGAGCATCAATATACCTAACCACATGTGAGTCAAAGAGCCTAGCGTGGGTTCAACAGTACGGATTGCTCGTTACACCACTGAAATGATCGCGGGGTGGAATGCTTTCGCTATCTCCCAACATACTCAAAGAGAGTTGTCGAGCCAATACTACTCACCATCCAAAAGTTTTCCTAAATCTAGGGTTAGGCAAGGAGCTTTTTTTATACAAAGTGATGTATGAAAGTCAAATTAAATTTAAATGTCAAATGGAGATTATTTTTTTTGAAATAATCCAAACCAGATAGTGATCCTCTTTTATTGAAAAAGGGTGGCAACTAGTCCCCAGTGGAGTCGCCAACTGTGAGGCCTCGCTCGGGAAATGCCTTAAGGAAAGGCGAGCAATTTTTAAGGGAAGTTTAGGTACGGGTTTCGGTGCTCACGATTGGAAGCGGCTATCGCCTCGAAAAATTAATTTGATTTATGGAATGGATTCGAGAGTCGCCACCCTAATTTATTTAAATGGGAAAATTAAGGAAAAACCCAATTTGACTCCAATTTATTAATCTTTGATTAATTTACCCAAGAATAAAGTCACTAGTCCCCGAACCAGGTTGACCTTGGGGACTAGGTTTTTTATTTAAAAAAATCTTAATTTGGCTCTTTAGTTTAATTTGACTTGAAAAATGATTTCATGGATGACAAGTATTAATGACGATTTATAATGCATGAGCATGACATAATTATGAAATATATGGAAGAATAAAGAGCAAGTATTTAAACATCCACAAGTAAAGGATAGTATTTCCTCTAGCCCTTATGGGTACTAGGGAAATCACAAAATCGCTCCTTTACTCCAAAATAATTAATTTAACTAATATCATTAATTAAGATTTACAATGTACAATGGAAAAATAAAAGGGGGAGGGGATTGATTGGGATTTGGATTTGGAACTTGGATTTAGATTCCAAACTTGCCTACGTACCCCACTGAATGGGGATCAAAATGCATGTAGTTCGTTCAACTGTGAGGTGGAGGGGTTTAGGGATTGGTTAGATTGATTTGATTTGATTTGGGGTGATTTTGGAGTTGGTGAAAGAAGATGATGTACCTTCTCTTTGGGGGGTTTTTGAGTGGGCGAAGTGATTTTTCGAACCGAAATACTGTTTTATCAGTTTTGGATGATGGATTTAAATTAATCTCGGAGGAAATTAATTTGATGATTTGGTGACTTAATTATCCAATTTTTAATTAATTAAAATGATTAATTAATTAAAATGATTAATTAATCAAATTGAGTTGGAAATTAATTAAGATTAATTAATTAGAAGGACTTTAATTAATTAATTTTAATTCATTAGGATGATTAACTAAAATGAGTGGAGGCTAATTGAAAAATTAATTAATTAATTAAAATTAATTTTTAATTAATTAACTAATTGAGATTACTTAAAATGAGTGAGAAAATTAATTAGAAAGAGAGAAAGGAACAAGAAGATAGCAATCAACAAGTTCTCCAGGTGTGTCTTTGAAAAGGAATAGAGGGGGGGGGGGGGGGGTGTTGGTATTTATAAGAGTAAAGAGGGGGTGGAAAAGACCAAAAAGAGCCTAAAAAATAGAAAAAAGGAGGGGCAAAAGGGTATTTCAGTGAAGAAGGGAGTCAGCTGCGAGACGTACTCGCAGACGCGCATCAGAAACATGCGCGTCCACGAGGTGTCCTCATGGCATCCGCCAGAGAGCCTGGCGGATCCTCCAAGAGCTCCTGCGGCTGCCGCTGGGAGGCCTGGAGGAGCCGCTGGGAAGTCCGACATATCCGCCAGGTGCTCCGGTGGGCGGCCTTCAGAATTTGATTTTCAGGCCCTTTTTTTTTAGTTTTCGGGTCAATTTTTGAAACTTTCAGGTCAGTTTCTGGGGTATTCTGAAGTCTGAAAAATTACCGGTCAGTATCGGTGGACTCGAAATTAATTATCGGACATTTTAACAGTTAATTTTGGGAGAAATTCGGTCAGTTTTGGAAAAATATTGTCTGGTACAGATAGTTCGATCAGGGTCGAAAAAGTGTCAGTTTGGATAGAAATATATTCTGGATAGTTTTAGAGAGTTTAGAAATAATTTTGAAGGTGCAAAATTGAGGGTTCACAGTTGGTCGTGGAACCAAGACAGGCACTCTCTATATGACCACTAATAGTAGAGATACAATCGCCATAGTTGATGATGGAGTTGATTCAAGCATATGGCATGGTAGATTGGGACACATGAGCGAGAAAGGGATGAAACTACTCATGGTGAAACGGAGGCTACCATGTTTAAAGACAATTGAGTCCAACACATGTGAGGGCTACATCTTTGGCAAGCAAAGGCGGGTTAGTTTTTCCAAGATGGGTAAAGACTTGAAATCCAACAAGTTGGAGCTAGTACATACCGACATATGGGGACCAGTTCTTGTTACATCCTTTGGAGGCTTTAATTATTATGTAACATTCATTGATGACTCAAGTAGGAAGGTATGGGTCTATATAAGAGGTACAAATATGAAGTTTTTAATGTTTTCAAGAATAGTGGAAAGCGATGGTTGAGAACGAGACATTTTTAAAGTTGAACAGCTTGAGGTCTAATAATGGAGGAGAGTACATGAGTAATGAATTCAAAAATTATTGTGCTGAAAATGGGATTAAGATGATCAAAACAATCCCTGAAAATCCTTAATAAAATGGAGTTGCTAAACGTATGAACAGGACATTGAATGCGCACGCGAGAAGCATGAGATTGCAGGTAGGGCTACAAAGATATTTATGGGCTGAAGCAGTTAACACAATTGCTTATTTAATCAATAGGGGACCTTCTTTGGTAATATACTATAGATATCTCGAAGAAGTATAGAGCGGTAAAGAGGTAAATCTTTCTTTTTTTAAAGTTTTTGATTGTTTGTCCTATCTTCATGTTGATTCAAGTACAAGGAGCAAGTTGGACTCCAAGTCTAGTGTATGTTATTTCATTGGGTATGGTGACACTGAGCTGGGATATAGATTTTGGGATGAGCAAAATTAAAAAATTGTAAAAAGCAAAGATGTTATCTTCTATGAAAGAGTGACCTACAAGGATAGGGAAGGCATTCGAGTTAATGACACTTAATCAAATGAACAAGAAGTAGTAGACTTGAGGGACATCTAAAAGGTTGAGCCCAAAGAGAAGGCTCATGACATCTAAGAGGATGAAACTCTTAGCATCTAAGGGGATGAAGCTCCAGTTGGTGAAGAACACCAAACTCCTGTCATGGTAGTGAGAAGATCCTCAAGACAGTATAAAGCTCCGAAGAGATATTCCCCTTCTCTCAATCATATTTTGTTGACAAATAAAAGTGAACCTAAAAACTTCGATGAGGCTATTATATCCGGCGAATTGAAGAAATGGGAGTTAGCCAAGAAAGATGAGATGGATTCACTATTGTCCAACAAAACATGGCAACTAGCAGAGTTACCAAAAGGCAAGAAGAACTTAAGTAACAAATGGGTTTATCACAATAAATGGGTTTATCGTATTAGAGAAGAGCATGATGGTACTAAAAGGTATAAAGCGAGGCTTATTGTGAAGGGATTTCAACAAAAGGAGGGCATTGACTACAATGAGATTTTCTCTCCGATTGTGAAGCTAACTACCATAAGGTGTGTATTTAGCTTGGTGGCATTAGAAGATTTACATCTTGAGCAGCTAGATGTGAAAACAACTTTTCTTCATGGTGAGTTAGAAGAAGAGATCTACATGCAACAACCACAAGGCTTTGAGAAGCAAGGAAAGGAGAACCTGCTTTGCAAACTTCAAAAGAGCTTGTATGGTTTTAAATAAGCACCAAGATAGTGGTACAACAAGTTTGATGGTTTCATGTGTAGTAATGGCTTCAAAAGGTGCCAAGCCAATCATTACTGCTACGTAAAGAGGTTTGACAACTCATATATCATTTTACTATTGTATGTAGATGATATGTTAATTACAAGAGCTTACAACAAAGAGATTGCAAAGCTAAAGGGGAAGTTGTCAAAAGAATTTGCTATGAAGGATTTGGGTGCTGCAAAACAAATCCTTGGGATGAGAATCACACGTGAGAATGGGGTCTTGAAACTGTCTCAAGAGGAGTACATAGAGAAGGTACTCAAGAGATTCAACATAGGTGAAGCAAAACCCTTGAGCATCCCATTGGCAAGCCACTTTAGATTGTCCAAAGATCAATCTTCGATGACTAATGAAGAAAGAACTCACATGGACAAGGTACCATACGCTTCCGCAATTGGTTCTTTAATGTATGCTATGATTTGCACAAGGCCAGACATAGCATATGCAATGGGAGTGGTTAGCCATTTTATGAGCAACCATGGCAAGGAACATTGGGATGCAATGAAGTGGATTCTCATATACCTTAGAGGTACATTAGGTTCAACCCTTTATTTCAAGAAGTCCAAGTAAAATCTACAAGGGTTTGTTGATGCTGATATGGCAGGTGATGTGGATGTGTGAACCCTCAATTTTGCACTTTCATGATGGAGCCGAAGCTTGACACCTACTAAGTTTAGTGCGCTACGCAGAGCCAGTACGACAAGCGCTAGCCAGTTAGTGGGCAGGGGTCAAAGGGGCAACGCCCCTTCGAAAAAATGGGCTTTTAGGCAAAATAGTTGCCCCCTCGAAAAAATGGGCTTTCAGGCAAAATACTATAGGGAGACTTACTTTTTCGATCCTGATTGGACTTTCTGTACTAGATAGTATTTTTTCAAAACTGATCAGATTTTTCCCAAACCTAACTGCCAAATTATTCGATAATTAATTTTGAGTCCACCGACACTGACCAATAATTTTTCAGAATCCTGAAAGCCTCAAAAGCTGACCCGGAAGCCCCGAAAACTGACTAGGAGGACCAAAAAATTGAAAATCGAGCTGCCACGTGGCTGTCTGCCAGGACAGCCTGCGGATCCGCCACCCTTCTTGAAGGCCGCCGGTGAGGCCGGTGGATCTGCCACCCTTCTTGGAGGCCATAGCAAAAATCACATGCGAATCAGCGTAGAGCTCGGCGCGAATCCGCAGCCCCAGCCCGGCGGCTGGTCCCCTCTTTTGCCCTGGAATTTTCATTTTTGCTCCTTTTTCAGCCTTTTTTTTGGTATTTTCACCCCACCTTCATTTCCTATAAATACCCCCCTCATCTCCTTCATTTTCTACACCCCTCAAGCTTGTGTAGATTGGCTATCCACTTGTCTCTCTCTCCCTCCCTCTCTCTCTGTCTCTCTCTCTCTCTCTAATTAGTCTCTCATACGCTTCAGGAGTAGCCCCTAAATTAATTAATTTCTCTTTGATTTTAATTAATTTTAGGTTAATTAATCTTTTTTAATTAAGTAATCAATCCGTCAAATTTATCCCTTTTAGGGTGAATTTAATCCAATCCACATTCCTATCCTCCTTGGGTTAATCTCGCTTAATCCACTCTCCTTGAGTAGGATTTCCACATTCCGACTCCGATAAAATAAAATTTCGGTCCGAAAAAACACTCCGCCCACTCAAAATCTCCCAAAGAGAAGGTACAACATCTTCTCTCACCAACTCCAAAATCCCATAAAATCAAATCAAATCAATCAGACCAATCACTAAACCCCTCCACCTTATCATGGAATGAACTACGTGGGTTTTCATCCCCATCCAATGGGATACGTAAGCACGCTTGGAATTTAACTACAAGCCTTAAATCCAAATCCTCAATCAATCATTTTCCCTTTTATTTTTGTAAATATTTATATTTAATTATGATGTAATCAATTAATTAATTATTTTGGAGTAAAGGAGCAATCATGTGATTTCCCTAATACTCTTAAAGGGTTAGAGGAAATACTCTTCTTTGCTTATGGATATTTAAATTACTCACTTTCAATTCTCTATGTACTCATAATTATGCCATAATCATGCATTTTAAATCTTAATTAATACTCGTCATCCATGAAATCAATTTTTAAGTCAAATCAAACTTAGGAGCCAAGTTTAGATTATTTAAAACCAAAAATCTAGTCCTCCAGCTCAACTTGGTTTGAAGGCTAGTGACTTTATCCTTGGACAAATTAATCAAAAATTAATGAATTTGAGTCAATCTTGGGTTTTTCCTTTATTTTCCCATTTAATAAATTAGGGTGACGACTCCCGAATCCTTTAAAAAATAAATCAATTTTTTGAACGATAGCTGTTCCAATCGTGAGCACTGAAACTCGTACCTAAACCCCTTAAAAATCGCTTGCCTTTCCTTAAGGCTCCTGAGTGAGAGGGGGGCGTTCGAGCGAGGCCTCACAAGATGGAAGGAAAAACACTACAAGATATGTGTACACTATATGTGGTACAGCTGTGAGTTGGGTGTCTGAACTCCAGAAGATAGTCTCTCTCTCCACAATTGAGGCTGAATACGTTGCTGTGACAAAAGCTACCAAGAAGATGATATGGTTACAATCATTCTTAGAGGAATTTGGTCACAAACAAGAGAAAAGTGTATTATATTGTGATAGTCAAAGTTCTATTCATTTATCAAAGAATCCAGTGTATTATGGTAGGATGAAGCATATACAAGTCAGGTACCATTTCATCCGATCAGTGTTAGAAGATGGAGCATTGACATTTGAGAAGATTCAAGGAAGTCAAAATCTAGCGGATATATTGACCAAGACTATTACAATTGCGAAATTGAAGTTGTGTAGAACTTTAGTTGGTCTTTCATCATGAGAATGAAGGCTAGAGCTGGTGTAGAAGTAGTAGCTATGAAGAATTATTCTCCAAGTGGGATATTGTTAGGATTTATGGATCTAAATTCTACTATAATTAGGATTCAAATCCTAATGGATATATATTGGGGGTTAAATCCAATTATGATTGGGTTTTCTATTTGAATTATGTTTAATTAAATAGAAAATATTAGCCTAGTAGGATTAGAATCATTAACTTAATAGGATTAAGATTATCCTAACTACATCTATATAAGGGGGCCTAGGGAGCACTCTAATTCATCACAAGATATCAGAGAATATTTATTATTTCACAAAGGGGTGGGAGAGACTCAAAACTCAAGAATAATTTTGTTTTAAGGTTGTAGTTAGTGATCTATAAATCAAAAAAAGATGTTTTTCAATCAAGGGTGATTGAGTGAGGTCTAAGAGTGACTCTCGGGGAGAGGAAATCCATGAGAGATTATCTGCTTATAATATTTTCTTATTATTTTAGTGAAAATCTACATCAACAAGTGGACGTAGCTAAAGTTTGAGTGAAACACTATAAAATTTGTGTTATTTTTGTTTGTTCCTTGTTCCTTATCTGATTTATTTTTTAACAAATATTGGGTTTCTCTCTTTGTTTTCGGTCATTGGCGGTATTTTATTATTATTATTTTTTATTTTTCCATCTCGCAATTGTTATTCTTTTAAAATTTTATTAATTTTTGTTTTTCTCTTGATTACGCTTTACAGGTGTGAATCTTTTTTGGTTACCTAAAAATTAGAGGTTTGTTGATCTGAACTCCAGGCCGGTAATTTGTATTATTTTTTTTATTTTTTAATATTACTTTCTATGATGTTTTGGGATCAATTTATTGCTATTGTTTGGGCATGTTGGTATGTTTCCTTATCTAATTTTCATTTTTCTTTTGCCTGTTTATTGGTTTCATTGCTTATATATAGATGATTGATGTTTTGTTTGCTTGTTTCTCGATTTTTTCCCTGTGTTGGTGCATTTTGCTGGAGGATGTTCCTGCCAGCATGCATGGATTTGCATGATTTCTTGCTTTTCAGATGCTTTATTTTTTTCAATTATTATTTACTACCACTTACTGTTATGGTAATTCTTTTATTGTTTGAGTTTCCAGCTGCTGTATTTTTTAAAATTATTATTTATTGCCTTTTATTATTTTGATAATTTTTGTTGTTGTTTGAGTTTCTAGAATATGGCCCTGTCAGTTCTGCTTATCTCACTTTTCCCCCTGTCATCATCACTCTGCATTGTCATTTCCAAGGCATATTAATTATGCAATGACCTATTGTCTTATGCTCCTTCACATTTTATGATGCTATGCATTTGCATCATTACTATTTATTGTATCTTTAAATGATGTTGTCTATTGTTCATGCTATCTTTGTATTATGATGCATGCACCATATGCTATCTGCATATGTAATTTTTTAAATATTTTTTTTATAGCTTCTAAGATCTTTTAAGACCTTCTTGCTCTCACAAGCATTTAATGCTTGCCTACTAGCTATGTTAACCCCTAAGTTAACTTCTATTTTGGCTCCTAAAAGGTAGTTGAATTCTTCAAAAAACTTTCATAGTTTCCTGCTATAAATGTTTAGTTCTCAGCATTTAATGATACGTTGCAATTGGTTCTCTTGGTAAGTTTATGGCTTATCATTTGCTATTTGTGTCTCTGTAGCTTCATTTTCCTTTCCTTCCCCTGCGCCTGCTATACTATTATTGTTGTTTTATGGTTTTTAAAATTCTTTGCTTTTGACAACATTGATGCTATGTTTTTCTCATCCTGCTGTGCTTAAATCTTTTTCAGTTTAATGTTGGCTTAGCTTATATTGTTTCCCTAGCTTTTTTTTTCCCTTTACCTCTTTTTGTAAACTGAAAATAAAGCTTTTGAAAAGATTTTTTTTTGGGCTTGATAGGGACTAGGGCCTACTTATGATTACTATGCAATGCCTCTAGTCCTTATTTTTTTAAAAAAAGTTTTTATTTGTGGTTTTCCCTGTTGATCTTTTGCCAAATATTTCTTCAGATTAGTAAAGGTTAGTGCTTGCTGATGGCATGTGTGCATTGTCACCAGCCACTGTTTTTTAAGAAACACATTTGCTGTGTTTTGATTCCATTGAATACGCTAGCTGCGACCTGTGTCATTATATTATTTCTATTGGTTAATGTTTTTTACTTACCTTCCAGATTTTTAATCTCCTTTTTTTCGTAACTGTTGTTGTTTTTGTCTTATTCTTTTTCTATTCTTCTAATGATATTTTTCCCAATTATTGTGGCCCTAAAATTAAAAAATCCTGCTCTTTTTGCAGGGCTAAAATTTTATAGATCTTATACTTATTAAGTCATGATTTTAATGATGCTTTAGTTTATTCCTTAGCCTTGATTCTGACTTAATTCTTTTGACTTTTCTTCTTTTTTTTTCCCCTTTTTTTGGATTGCTCTTTGCATGTTTGGTGGTGATTCACATCAAGCAAATTGCAAATCACTACATCATCAGCCTTTTTCATCTATCAGTGTAAGTTTGCCTCTTATTTTTCTCTTGATTTCTAAGTTAGTTTGACCCATTGTCAAATGCTATACATTTGATTTCTAAGTTACTTTTTCATGGCATATGGTGCCTTTCAGCATGTTTTTATTGTGTGTTTAGTATTTTTTTTTTAAAATTAGCTTGATGATTACTTGATATCTATCATTTTTATGTCTGAATTTTGCATATTTGTAATACCCTAACCTTATGAGCAATCAAATGCATGATTATAAATGTGAATTTAATACTATTGCATGATTATTGATGTGAATTTGATGCTTATAATGATATGTCTAATTGTTGAATTAATGATTAAATTCAACAAGT
>CATKHJ010558360.1:0-19332 GCA_949750685.1 Vernicia montana | reverse complement strand
ATCTCACGGCTAGGGCAACAAGCCCCCCCTAGCTAGGACATGGATACTTTCCTCTATCCACCGGAGTACATTGTGCACAACGCCTGATGTTTTACCCCACATCAGAATTAGGGATTTCTGCTTTCGGGTTCAATAATCATATAAAGATACACAATGGTAATCAATAACATTGATCATCAATGGATCAAATATCATGGTTTCAACCAATATCAAGAAGAATTTAACAATTGGGTTTATGTATACAATAAAAGGAATATCTCAAAGGATAGTCAAATAGCAATTATCAATAAACACTATGGTGGTCATGAAAGAATTAGGCATTTATACCTTAGAGGTCAAACACAACCATAATAGTATAATAATTACTCACCTCAATCAATGAAAACCCAAAATGTCTTGCAATCAAACTCTAAAGCAAGCAAATATGGTGGTCACAACCTCCATCATCATCATCTCTTCTTCTATCTCTATGAGAATCTATAGAAACTCATATAGAAACAATAATAAGTCATATAACCCATGAATCTAGCTTAATTGACAATGCTAATAATGCTAACCCATCCCAATCTTACCATAAACTCACATCTATTGAAAGAAATTAAAGGGAATGAACAAACTATAACTTACCTTAACTTCAATGCTTAAGAAATGAGAAGAGGAAATGAATCCAACAACCCCAGATCCTCTTAATAATGCAATAAATGAGCTTCATTGAACTTAGGATAGCTGCATTTAATGATTCTAGAGAGAAAATAGGTTTTAGAAGTCAGAAAGATCGGGTGAAAATGAAACTTGATCGTTAAAACCTATATATAGAGCCGACTTACGATTCTGCCCTCGACACGATTCACGTCGGTGAATTTCAAATTCACAGCCGTGAACTGCCTAATACGGTACTGTTCATACTACTATTCCACAATGTTCACGACCATGAATCTAAAACTCACCGCCGTGAATTTCATCTAGTAGCGAATGTCCAAGACTCTATCATTTCATCACTGCTGTGAATTCTGAATTCACGACCGTGAATTTCATCCAGAGACGAAAGTCCAATTTTTATCTTTTATTCACGGCCGTGAACTTAATATTCATCGCCATGAATTTCACTTAAAATGTAATGTGGCTTAAGTTTCAAGTCATTCTCCCAATATTTACAACTATTTTCACATATGTATATAATATGCAACTCATGACCTACATATACATATAAAACTCCATTCGTAGCTCAATTATATACGTATAAGGAATCAAATAAGAACTTGGGGTATTACATTCTCCCCTCCTTATAGAAAATTCATCCTCAAATTTACATTACATAGCATATACATGGCATAAACACAAGCTATACAAAGAACAAATGAGGATACTTGCGTATCATATCCTGTTCATCATCCCAAGTTCATTCATCATAATCATGATTCTTCTAATGTACTTTTACCAATGCTATTTCCTTGTTACGAAGCTTCTTCACTTGTTAATCGACTATTGAAATTGGAATTTCTTCATATAACAAGTCCTTTTCCACTTCTATTGTTTGAGGTTGGAGAACATGCGATGGATCAAGTACATACTTCCTTAACATCGAAATGTGAAACACCGAATGCACATTGGCTAAGCTCGGAGGAAGAGCTAGCCTATACGATACATTGTCAATCCTATCCAATATCTCAAATGGCCCAATGTATCTTGGAGAAAGTTTACCTTTCTTTCCAAACCTCATCACACCTTTCATAGGAGAGATCTTTAAGAAGACATGATCCCCTATATAAAAGTTGACATCCTTCCATTTTGGATCCACATAACTCTTTTGCCTGCTGAAGGCCGTCTTCAATCTTTCTCTGATGATTGGCACTTTTTATGAAGTTTCTCTAATCAAATCTGGTCCCTCAACATGCTTATCACCGACTTTCATCCAACATAGACCATACAGTGCTTCATAGGGTGCCATGCCAATGGTGGAATGATAGTTGTTGTTGTAAGCGAATCCAATCAATGGCAAATACTTGTCCCAATTTCCACCAAAGTCAAGCACACACATACGCAGCATGTCTTCCAATGTCTGTATGGTTCGCTCCGATTGTCCATCCGTTTGTGGATGGAAAGCAGTGCTGAAATTCAACTGTGTGCCCAATGCTTCTTACAACTTATGCCAGAATCTAGATGTGAATTGAGTACCTCTATCCGAGACGATGGATATTGGCACTCCATGTAATCTCACAATCTTGTCCAAATACAACTGGGCATACTAATCTACAGTGTATGTGGTCTTTACTTCTAGAAAATGAGCTAACTTAGTCAATGTATCTACAATCACCCAAATGGAATCATAACCCCTTGAAGTCCTTGGTAATCCGACTATGAAGTCCATTGTGATTCTCTCCCATTTCCACTATGGCAATTGAATCTCTTGTAGAAGACCTGAAGGTTTCTGATGCTCAAACTTGACTTGTTGACATGTCAAGCAAGAAGACACAAAAGTAGCTACATCCCTTTTCATACCAGGCCACCAATAATAATCTTTCAAGTCATGATACATCTTGGTTGCACATGGATGAATACTATATGGAGCTTGATGTGCTTTTTTCATTATCCTTTCTTTGAGTTCATCCACACTTGGCACACACAATCGATTCCCAAGCATCAGTACATTGTCTTTCAACTGAAACTCTGTTATTTGGCCTACTTGTACTTCTTTCTTCAACTTAACCAGTGAAGGATCATTGTCTTGCATTGCCTTTATTTCATCAATCAGTAAAGGCTTCACTTGAAAGTGTGCCATAAGCACTTGAGATTCAGAAATCTCCAGTTTCAATCCCTTGTTGAACAATTGTTTCAACTTTTTAACTAATGACTTCTTCCCTGATGCAATGTGAGATAGGCTTCCCATCGATTTCTGACTCAAAGCATCCGCAACAACATTAGCCTTGCCCGGATGGTAATGAATCTGATAGTCATAATCCTTTAACAACTCCACCCATCTTCTCTGTCTTAAATTCAGATCTCTTTGCTTTAAGATGTACTGGAGACTCTTGTGATCGGTGTAAATTTCACACTTCTCACCATAGAGATAATGCCTCCATATCTTGAGAGTAAAGATCACTGCTGCCATTTCCAAGTCATGGGTCGGATAGTTCATTTCATGCTTCTTCAACTGTCTCGAAGCATATGCAATCACCTTTCCATACTGCATAAGGACACATCCCAATCCTACTCTTGAAGCATCACAGTAAATTGCAAACTCTTCTGATCCATTCGGTAATGCAAGTACTGGAGCTGTTGAAAACTCTTCTCATAGTCATCATCCCAAATGAACTTCACTTTCTTCCTAGTTAACTTGGTCATTGGCGAAGCTATCTTGGAGAAATCTTTGACAAATCTCCTATAATAACCTTCCAAACCAAGAAAACTACGGACTTCTGTCACATTTATTGGTCTAGGCTAATCTGATACCGCTTCAATCTTCTTAAGATCAACTTTAATTCCACCCTTGCTAACCACATGTCCTAAAAAGCACATATGATCAAGCCAAAACTCACACTTCGACAGTTTGGCATACAACTTGTGCTCCCTCAATGTCTGCAAGGAAATTCTCAAATGCTCTTCATGCTCTTCTTTGTTCTTGGAATAAATGAGAATGTCATCGATGAAAACTATTACAAATTTATCCAAGAAAGGCTTGAATACTCTGTTCATCAAATCCATAAAGGCCGCAGGAGCATTGGTTAAGCCGAAAGGCAACACTGTGAACTTGTAATGGCCATATCTTATTCTAAAGGCAGTTTTGCAAATGTCCTCATTCTTGATTTTGAGCTGATGATAGCCGATCTGAGGTCAATCTTAGAAAAGCAATTTGCCCCTTGTAACTGGTCAAACAATTCATCAATCCTTGGCAAAGGATACTTGCTCTTGAATGTTAGCTTGTTCAACTGTCGATAATCAATACAGAGTCTCATGGAACCATCCTTTTTCTTCACAAAGAGGACCGGTGCACCCCATGGTAAACTACTTGGTCTGATAAACCCTTTGTCCAAGAGATCTTGCAACTGTGCTTTCAACTCTTCCAATTCTATGGGTGCCATTCGGTATGGAGGAATGGACACTGGTTGTGTGCCTGGAAGAAACTCAATATTGAACTCTATTTCCCTCTCCGGTGGCAATTCAGACAACTCATCTGGAAACACATCCGGAAACTCACTAACTACCAGTATTTGATGAACCTCAGTAGGAGTGATCCGTGTGTCCACTACATGTGCCAAGTAACCCTTGCATCCTTTCCTCAATAATCTTTGTGCCCCAATTGCAGATATGATATTAGAAGGAATGTCACTTTTATCTCCTTGGTACACAAATGTATCTTCCCCTTCCTTCTTAAATTCTATTCTCTTCTCCCGACAGTTAATATGTGTATGGTGTTGAGACAACCAATCCATGCCAAGTATTGCATCAAACTCTAATACTTCCAATTCAACCAAATCACTCGAGAGCTTTCTCCCATCAATTTCTACTATGCATGCAGTGTACTCATAATGTACATCTATAATTTCCCCTAGAGGTGTAGACACTTCTAAAGGAACTTTCATTTTCTCCCTATTCTTTCCCAATTTTCTTGTGAAACTTGATGACACAAATGAATGTGTGGCACCAGAATCGAACAAAACCCATGCATGTATGCCTTGGATAGGAATAATACCTGTGACAGTAGTGTTGACTGCTCTAGCTTCCTGCTGATTCATTGCAAATACCCTTCCATTTCTTTTCTCTTCAGCGGTGAGTCGAGCACCAGATGATTGGCCTGTCTCTCTTCCACGGCCATAAGAACTCCGTGCTTCTGATCGAGCCATCTGGACTATAGGCTATGAAGTTGTAGGTGCACTGTGTTGCCCTTTTCTGAGAGGACAGTCTCTAACATAGTGGCCCATCTGACCACAACCCATACATGCCCTAGTTGCAAGCCTATAAGTACCCAAATGATTCCTTCCACACGTAGGACAAGAGGAAAAAGTGAACCCCAGCTGTGTAGGTCTCGGGGTACTGAAATTTCCTAGTGCAGAAGCCACAGAGATATTACGGGTTTGGCCTCTCCCTTGGCCTCCCCCTCTAGATTGACTCTGCACTGAAGAAGGAGTTGGAGTTTCAGTAGCTTGCATCTATGTGCTATTTCCCTTTACTCTTATTCTTGTGCTTTTGATCCCTCTCCGCTCTAGCCACTCTCTCGGTCTTATGCCTTGCCTCCATTAACTTGGCCTTATCAATCAACTTGGTCAAAGATGAGAAATCTACAGAGAGAAATGCATTGTATAGGGGAGCTATCAACTCCATCCGGAATCTCTCTACTCGGCTAGCTTCCGTAGGGACTATGTAAGGAGCAAATTTGCTAAGGCGGTTGAACTCCCTAGCATATTCTGAAACAGACATCCCCGGTTTCTGTCTCAGATGCTCAAATTGTAGAGCTCGGTTCTGTCTCTCCCCTTCTGCTAAGAATTGATCCATGAATTCCTGCTTGAAGATAGCCCGAGTAGGAGGGTTATCACCACACAACCTCTCCTCAACATTCCTATCATACCAATCCCATGCATTCGATTTGAGTTGGAGACCTACTAATTCAATTACCCTTGCGTCAGAATAAGGTAATCGTCGGACCAATTTGTCCATCTTGTCAAGGAAGTCTTGAGGTTCCTCGCCTTCTTCACCCTTGAATTTCGGAGGCTTTAATCTCTTAAAGTCTTGTATAGAGACCACACCTTCATCAATCAATCTTATCTTCCCTCTATCATACATAGGAACTTATGGAGGCAAAGGAACTCTAGCCTCTCTAGCTACCGGTGGTTCTCTAGGAGGAGGTGGAGGAGCTTGTTGAGCTTCCCTCAAAACTTGATTCTCCTCTCTTAACTCCCTTATCTCTTGCCTCAAGAGTTCAATAGGATCCACTTAAGGAGGTGGCACATAGTCATCTTCCTCTTGATGAACCCTTCTTCTATTTCTTGGCGGTTCATCATGGATAGGTGTAGCATCAGATGCTGCTCTCCTTTCGGGACGTAGCGGTCCCCTACGAAGAGGAGGGCGTCCTCTTCTCGGTGGCATCTATATGATAACATATAAACATATATGAGAAATTTAACACATAAGGATAATGAAGAATTACGCATATAACGATGACTTCAATTAACAATGAGGAATTTCCTATGCTTCATAGTATTTTTTATACTATACGACTCATATAGCTTATTATAGTCTACTTTAGACTTTAACTTATGCTCTGATACCAAACCTGTCACAACCTGACTTTCGAGCCGCAACGATCCTAGGACATGGGTAGGCATAAGGCCACCGAAAACTCGTAGGAACCTCATCAATCAATCATTTATAACCATATCAAGCAATCTCCCAAGATCAGAACCAGACAACCATGCTAATCCATACTTATCAATAACATTAATAATTCAAATATTCATCATTAGACATATCTTACATCATCTTACAACATCTCAATGCCTTATGGGCCCAAAAGAATACTAGTTAATACATATACCATGAAGCCTCTAAGTTTGAATAATCATCTATACAAAATAATAATGAGAAGTGAGCTATTATATTAAGCACTTGAGTTTCCAAGGATTGGAGAAGAAGACCACCTCGGGAACTTAACCGGTAAACTAAAGCTCACCTGAAAAAAAAAATAGAATCGATAATGAGATAAAGCAGTGAGTAAAGATTATACTACCATAACTTGTGGAACTTGGTGATTCAAGGTCGATTTATAATAACAATTCATGGTTCATCCATCAAATACAATTACCAAAAATATCAAACGATTGGGTTCAATAACAATAACATTAGGTTCAATATCAATAATCAAATGGTTACAAATCAATAACCAATCGTTTCAATAATATCAATCGATTGGTGGCAATAACAATAACATATCATGTTCAGCAGAATCATATCAGTACAGTAAGAGTATCAAGTAACTATGTCTTAACGTTCTCTATATAAATGGCATTATGCTCAAGGCATTACCGAGAACTGAGACATAGAACTTACTTATCATATCAATATCGTGGTAGAGGCTCATCTTATCGGAGCATACCCTCATCTCTACGTAACATTGATCAGATCTTACGGCTAGGGCGACAAGCCCTCTTAGCTAGGACATGGATACTTTCCTCTATCCACTGGAGTGCACTGTGCACAATGCCTGATGTTTTACCCCACATCAGAATTAGGGATGGTTCACAATCATATAAGGTGTACAATAGCAATCAATAAACATAGTTTATCCAATGGATCAATAAACATGGTTTCAATGCAATATCAAGAAGAATTATCAATTGGGTTCATATATACAATGAAATGGGATATCACAAATATCAATTACCAATAGAACAATAGGTGGTCATGAAAGAATTTGGCATTTATGCCTTAGGGTTCAAATACAACCATAATAGTATAATAATTACTCACCTCAATCAATGAAAATCCAAAATGGCTTGCAATCAAACTCTAAAGCAAGAAAGTGTGGTGGTCACAACCTCTATATTCATCATCTCTTCTTCTATCTCTATGAAAATCTATAGAAACCCATATAGAAACAACAATAAGTCATATAACCTATGAACTTAGCTTAATTAACAATGCTAATAATGCTAACCCATCCCAATCTTACCATAAACTCGCATCTATTGAAAGAAATTGAAGGGAATGAACAAACTCTAACTTACCTTAACTTCAATGCTTAAGAAATGAGAAGAGGAAATGAATCCAACAACCCCAGATCCTCTTAATAATGCAATAAATGAGCTTCCTTGAACTTGGGATAGGTGCATTTAATGATTCTAGAGAGAAAATAGGTTTTAGAAGTCAGAAAGATCGGGTGAAAATGAAATTTGATCGTTAAAACCTATATATAGAGCCGACTTACGATTCTGCCCTCGGCATGATTCACGTCGGTGAATTTCAAATTCATGGCTGTGAACTGCTTAATACGGTACTGTTCACACTACTATTCCACAATGTTCATGACAGTGAATCTGAAACTCACCGCCATGAATTTCATCTAGTAGCGAATGTCCAAGACTCTATCATTTCATCACCGCCGTGAATTCTGAATTCACTGCTGTGAATTCTGAATTCATGACCGTCAATCCTCAATTCACCACTGTGAATTTCATCCAGAGACGAAAGTCCAATTTTTATCTTTTATTCACGGCCGTGAACTTAATATTCACCGCCGTGAATTTCACTTAAAATGTAATATGGCTTAAGTTTCAAGTCATTCTCCCAATATTTATAACTATCTTCACATATGTATATAATATGCAACTCATGACCTACATATACACATAAAACTCCATTCAAAGCTCAATTATATACGTATAAGGAATCAAATAAGAACTTGGGGTATTACACCCTGTCGGAGTGTGGATGGTGGTTGTGTATCCTCATAAGGTAGCATGTAGATGCTCATGCCAGTCTCTGTGCTTCACGATAGTCTTTTGTAGAATGGTCTTGATGGTCTTGTTGGTAACCTCAACAGCCCCATTAGTCTGTGGTCAGTAAAGAAAGGAGCGGTGATGCTGAATTCCTTTTTTATGGAGCAGTTAGACTACTTCCTTCTGAAAGTGGGAGCCATTATCAGTGATTATCTCGAAGGGAGTTCCAAACCGATAAAGGATATTGGTTTGTTTAAAGTGTGCTACCTTCTTTGCATTCAGGACTTGATATGGCGTTGCTTCAATCCACTTCGTGAAGTAGTCTACAACTACCAGAATATACTCATGGCCACTAGAGGACTTTGGGGAGATTCTTCCAATGACGTCTATGCGCCAAGTGGCAAAAGGCCATGGTGTCACTATTGGATTCAGCGAAACAGGAGGCCGATGCTGTAGTTTGGCGAAGATTTGACACTTATGATATTTCTACACATACTTCGCACAATCCTTATTAATGGTCAGCCAGAAATAACCCAGATTCATGATTTTTTAAGCCAAGGAAATTCCATTCATGTGCGAGCCCTCTTCCCCACCATGGACCCATTCCATAATCTGTTGGGCTTCTTCCTCAGTCACACATCACAGATGGATGTTGTCCCCGGCTCTTTTGTACAACACATCCCCATTGGGTATGAAGTTAGAAGCTAATTGCCTTAGTGTTCATCAGTTTTCTTTGGAGGCTCCTTTTGGGTATTTACCATTTTGAATGTAGTTGAGGATATCCCAAAACCAAGGTTTGGTGTCGGCTAGCTAATGATTCATACACATGGTGTGATACCCAGGCTGTTGCTTCACTTTAATGACAACATGCCTGTGCACTTCATTGTTACTCATGTCTATCATTAAGGCTAAGGTGGGTAGTGCATCGGCGAACTGGTTCTTCGCCCTTGGCAGGTAGTGAAAGGAGAGTTTATGAAAATTCTATGCTAAATCATTTAGGCATTGATAGTAAGGAACTAAATGCTCTTCTTTTATCTTTCACTTGCCAAGGGCTTGGGAAACAATCAAGTTTGAGTCGCCATAGACTTCTAGGTAATCTATTCTCATGTAGATAGTCACCTCTAAGTTGGCTATACATGCTTCATATTCAGTCTCATTATTGGTCAGTTCGAAAGCTACCTTGATTGCCATGGGTAGATGGTCTCCCTTTGGAGTGACAAGAACTATTTCGGCTCCATAGCCCTTACTGTTAGATGCACCATTAAAGAATAGCTTCCACACTTTAGGGTCTATGATAAGGATATCCTTATCTAGGAATTCAGGCTCGAATAGTTCACCATCTACAGGGGCTGTAGCCAGTTAGTCAGTGATTACACTTCCTTTTACTGCTTTCCTCGGAACATACCTTAAGTCAAATGCTGCAAGTATTGCCATCCATCGTGCCATTTTACTATCAAGAACTAGCCTCTCTATAAAGAATTTCAAGGGGCTCCTATTAGCTAACACATGGGTTGTGTATGAGCATAGGTAATTCTGGAGTTCGTGGCATACCTATACCAAAGCTAATCATAATTGCTCAATCTAATTATAGTTAAACTCGTGAGCCAGCATATGTTTGTTTAGGTAATAGATGGCATTTTCCTTGTGAGAGTCTAGGACATTCTGAGCAAGCATTGCACCTATAGCTTCTAGAGTAACAGATAAGTAGAGCAGTAATGGATGACTCGGCCTCAGAGGTTGCAGCATAGGTAGATTCAGCAAGTACTCTTTGACTATGTCAAAGGCTCTTTGGCACTCCTCGTTCCACTACTTAGAGGCTCATTTTCTTAGTAGTTTAAAAACTGGCCTGCAGACATCAACCAGTTGTGCAATGAAACGACTGATATACTGCAGGCAACCCAGGAAGCCTTTGATCTCCTTCTCAGTTATAGGAGGTGGCATTTCTATTATTGTTTTTAACTTAGCAGGATTTACTTTTATACTTATGAGGCCTCGCTCGAGCATCTGTCCGATCCGCTAAAGGGTATCAAAATGCTCATTTAGGAAAACAACGCACGATGAAGCCCTCGAGCTTAGATTGATTGATTTTGAAAAATGCTTTAGAGTCGCCACCTTACTTTATTTTTATTTGTGAAAATATAAGGTAAAAACCCATTAATGACTCCAATTTTTATCCCAAAGGAAAAGTACACTAGCCTCGAAACCAAAAGAGGATTCAAGGACTAGGTTTTCAGTTTATTTCAACAAAACAAGTTTGGCAATTAATATAGAAGTGACTTAAAAATGGATTTCATGAATAGTTTAAAATGCATGATCAATTCATAAAATTCATAAAAGAAATAAAAAGGAAACCTAACTAGTGAAGAAGGTGATGGGGGAGAAGTTGATTTATTTTAATTGGATTCGATGCTTGGACCAAACATGTCTGCGTATCCCTTTGAATGGGAATTAGAACCCACGCAGTTCTCCCTTCTTGCGAAAAGGTTTGTTTAGTCTTAGCCTTTTATCATGTTTTGATTGATTGATTTAGGGAGAGTTGGATTAATTAATTAACCTAATCAATTACCAAGTTGAATTAATTAATATTTATTAACTAACAACCTAGATGAACCAATTTAATTAACTAATTAAAAGAAAATCCCAAAGAGGGAAAAATAAATTAAATAAATGATGAAAAGGAAAAGAAGCTTACTTTACCCTTTCGCGGCTTTGAGATCAAGGAGACTTATCTTGGTCGGTGAGAAACTTTCAACTTGTCGGGTTGGCTCGACAAGTCGCAACCCACTTTTCTTTGCAAAGCAAGCAGCAATAGCAAAACAAAAATAAAATAAGAGAAAATTTAAACCTAGAAAGCTTGTTCCTTGGTAGACCAAGATTATGGAGATGGTTCGCTTGATGCAAAGGCTAATCAAGCAAGCCAAGAGATTAGAAGGTGAAGAGGTCTAAAATACTGAGTTGGGGGGTCTGAATATATAATGGAAGAGGTTGGGAATAATTTTCTGTATTTCAGATGTGGGAAAAATGGATTTCAGACAGAAAACCACACAAGAGACATTTAAAACCTCATAGGAAGTAATTTGGACCGCACACGAGGCATTTGGGACCGCACATGGCCTATGTGGTTTTTCACAAGCCTTGTGCAGTTCTGCACAGGCCGTGTGCGGTTTTTGCAGCGCCGCTTCTCCTATTTTCACTATTTTAGCCCATTTCTTATTAGTTTTTCTTGATTCCAGTTATGTTGTACTCCATATTCAATCCCGAATGATCTGAGGATGGTTCAAAGGCCTAAAGGATGGGTCTCGGGTCTCAGATTCCTGATCTTTAGGGTTTTGGAGATTTTTAAAGATTTTGACTTTCGGAGGTCTGTTTACCGAGCCTAGGTGCCTCTAGGGTTTGATTGTATGTCAGAGGGTGCAAAATTAAGTGTTCACATTTGCCCCCTCATCAGAATTATCTTGTCTGTAAGGCGATTCTGATGATAGTGAACCTAGAGAAAGGGATGGTAAAATGGAACCAAAGTGATGTCTAAAGACATGTTTGAGTGACAGAAATGATTGAATATGAGGAAGATGGAAAAAGGAACCATAGGGATGTTTAGGTGATTCTAAACATTTATGGGTGGATGTTGACTGATAAATGAAAGCGAAAAAATGAACCAAAGAGAAATCTAGGTCAGTGGCTAGATATTTCTAGGTGAAAGATGGGACTTACTTAGATAAAGAGACATGGAATGGAACCAGAGGGATATCTAGGTTAGACATGTCTGAGTGAAGGATTTTTTTGTCTTTAAGGTGAGTAAGGATGGAAAAGGGAACCAAATTGATGCCTAAATGAGAAATTAGACATTTTTGGATGGATGATGATAAGAAAATGGAAAAAGAACCATAGGGATGTCTAGGTGATCGTTGCTAGACATTTATGGGTGGATTGGTTGATAAAAAAACCTTGCTCCTGGTAACTTTAGGAGATTTAGATTGGAAGTGAAGTGATATTCCCGATCTGCTTGGAAAAATCTGGAATGAAAGTGATATTCCCGGTCTGCTTGGGTAAAAGATCCTAAGGCTATCCTAGGATGAGTTTGATTCTAAAGTTGAGATTTGATTGCATTTGGTGAAGGACATTTTGATCACATGATTCAAGAATTCGGATTGATGATCCATCTTAGGAATTCAAAATGATGATTCGTCTTGATTCATGGAATTCAGATTGATGATCCGTCTTGATTTCAGGAATTTGGATTGATGATCCATCTTGATTTAGGAGCTCTGATTAGTGACTTGTTTAGTATGAAATGCATATGAATATGCAAAAATTATGAATTGGCTACCTTGAACATGTGAAGGGTCAACTTAGTATGAGAGTGATGATCTTTTGAGAGAGAGGGTGCCCCCATTTTGGAAGGATGAGGAAAAGTGGCTCGGTTATTTGGCCTTAGTAGAAAGTCAAGGCTAGGTCAAGTTTTAGCCTTGGAGGAGATCATGCTTGGAAGGCTTAGTCAGGTGTGACATGGAAAGTTATCTTGGAAGGCTAGGTTAGGTTTAGCCTAGAAGGTTATCTTAGAAGGCTTAGTCTGGGGTGGCCTAGAAGGTTATCTTGGAAGGCTCAGTCAGGGGTGGCCTAGAAGGTTATCTTGGAAGGCTCAGTCAGGGGTGGCCTAGAAGGTTATCTTAGAAGGCTAGGTCAAGTTTAGCCTCAAAGAAGATTAGGTAGGAAGGCTCGGATAGGTTTGGCCTTGGAGAAAATTTGGAAGGCTTGGTTAGATTTGGCCTTAGAGAAGATAAGGTTGGAAGGCTCGATTAGGTTTGGCCCTAGAGAAGATTAGATAGGAAGGCTCGGTTAAGTTTGGCCTTTTCAAAGGTGAAGATTATGGGTTGGCTTTTGTGTGACCCATCTGTTAAGAGTCTACCTCTGGACATGGCTTTTTGAGGTGATTTGACTAGTTGGTTTGCCCCTTTGAACATAACTTTGACTAGTTGGGCTGCCTAAAGTTAGTTCAATAATCATCTGCATAAGGAATTTGTGGGTTTGCTTCGCATGGCCAATGAGTTAGGGTTTGCCCTTGGGATGAGGATTAAACTAGGGATGGTTTTCCAGCCTTGAGGGACTTAGACCTTAGTGATCAGATGATTTGCCAAGGAGGCTTGGGATGGGTTTTGACTAGTTTAGGCCCCTTTTAATCAACTTGATGATGATAGGACTTGGGAGTCATGGCTCGACTTTGGCTTTGCTAAGGAAACTGGGCTTCAAGGATCATGAGTCTTGAGAAACTTGGGATTTTAGTTCTGATGACGGGCTTGGCCTTTGGAAGATGAAATTTTACCAAGGAGACTAGGCTTTGAAAGGATGGTAGGTTGGACCTTTTGAAAAGTGTTGGGGAGATTGTATGATTTTGCTATCGTAGCATGATTCATGGAGAAGATAAGCACAATTATCTTATTGTCTAAGATTAAAGAGACTCTGAGAGTGACAGGACTCTTAGGGAGACACTAGATTGATTTTGGACAACGACTCAGAAGATGTGCTCCTTGATTGATGATAAGAACTATTTGCCTTTTTCAGCTAAGAAATGTGATAGGCGACTTAAAGGATATACCTCTAATGAAATGATAAGGGTAACGTGACGGATTACAAAAAGGGTATGCCCCTATTGAATGATAAAGGCAACGTGATGGATTGACTAAAAGACAATATAGAGGACATGCTCATGACAGATTAACATGAAAGGGTAAGGGTGGTTGGAATTGGGTACCCGTCACACTGGAGCAACGATATACCTAACCATATGTGAGTCAAGGAGCCTTGCATTGGTCCAACAGTACGTGCATGCTCGTTACACCTTTGAAAGGATCAAAGGATTCGTCACGAGGTGGATGACTTTACTATCGACGAATAGACCCAAGGATGGTTACCCACTCGATGCTACTCACTATCCATTGTCCTACTCACTATCCATTGTTTTCCTAGAACTAGGCTTGGAGGCAAAGAGCCATTGCAAGTGATGCATGAAAAGTCACAATTATATTAAAAGCCAAACTTTATTTTTAAACTAATTAGTAGTCCTTTTATTTTTTCCTTTTATTAAAAAGAAATTATCTCTAGTTGAGTTGCCAACTGTAAGGCCTCGCCTGAGCACCGGTCTGATCCGGTAAAGGGGATCAAAATACTCATTTGGGAAAAGAACTCACGATGAAGCCCTCAGGCTTAGATTGATTGATTTTGAAAAATGCTTTAGAGTCGCCACCTTACTTTATTTTTATTTGGAAAAATATAAGGTAAAAACCCATTAACAACTCCAATTTTTATCCCAAAGGAAAAGTACACTAGCCTCCAAACCAAAAGAGGATTCGGGGACTAGGTTTTTAGCTTATTTCAACAAAACAAGTTTGGCAATTAATATAGAAGTGACTTAAAAATGGATTTCATGAATAGTTTAAAATGCATGATCAATTCATAAAATGCATAAAAGAAATAAAAAGGAAACCTAACTAGTGAAGAAGGTGATGGGGGAGAAGTTGATTTATTTTAATTGGATTTGATGTTTGGACCAAGCATGCCTGTGTATCCCTTTGCATGGGAATCATAACCCACACAGTTTTTCCTTCTTGCGAAAGGATTTGTTTAGTCTTAGCTTTTTATCATGTTTTGATTGATTGATTTAGTGAGGGTTGCATTAATTAATTAACCTAATTGATTACCAAGTTGAATTAATTAATATTTATTAACTAACAACCTAAATGAACCAATTTAATTAACTAATTAAAATTGAATCCCAAGGAGGGAAAAATAAATTAAATAAATGATGAAAAGGAAAAGAAGCTTACCTTGCGCTATCGCAACTTTGAGATGAAGGAGACTTATCTCAGTCGGCAACGGACTTGCCTCGGACGGCGGGACCTTTTGACTTGACAGGTTGGCTCAGGAATTCGCAACCCACTTTGCTTTACAAAGTAAGGAGCAATAGCAAAGCAAAAATAAAATAAGAGAAAATTTTAAACTAAAAAGCTTATTCCTTAGTGGACCAAGCTTATGGGGATGGTTCGCTTGATGCAAAGGCTAATCAAGCAAGCCAAGAGATTAGGAGGTGAAGAGGTCCAGAATAATGAGTTAGGAGATCTGAATATATAGTGGAAGAGGTTGGGAATAATTTTCTGCGTTTCAGATGTGGGAAAAATAGATTTCAGACACAAAATCGCATAAGAGGCCTCTGGAACCTCATAGGAAGCAATTTGGACAGCACAAGGGGCATTTAGGACTGCAATGGCCCGTGTTCCGTACAGGCTGTGTTCGATTTTCGCAGCACCGCTTCGCTTGCTTTCATTATTTTGGCTTGTTTCTTATCTATTTTTAGTGATTTCAATTGTGTTGTACTCCGTATTCAATCCTGAATGATCTAAGGATGGTTCAAAGGCCTGAGGGATGGGTCCCGGGGCTTAGATTCTCGATCTTTAGGGTTTTGTGTATTTTGGCTTCAGGAGGTCTGTTTACCGAGCCTAGGTACCTCTAGGGTTTGATTGTATGCTAGAGGGTGCAAAATAAAGGGTTCACAGTACCTCGTTGGCTGACTAGGTGTCTGAGGATCACACCTGAGGAGGCACCGAAGACACATTATTAAGGGTTTAGTTTGAGGTTGTATTGTCTGAGTCTCAAGAAAAATCTTTCCAAGGCTTCTAGATGTCCTTCGGGAGTCCACATATACTTTGACATCTTTGTGCATCATCTTATGGAAGATGGTAGTTTCCATTCTCTGATATGTCGCCCCTGCATTCGTCAAACCAAAAGGCATGACCCGGTAACGATAGGTACCCCATTCTATTATGGAAGATGTCTTTTCCTTGTCATGAGGGTATACTTGGACTTGATTGTAATTCGCATAGAGGTCAGTCAAGGAGACCATTGATGCACCTAATATACGGTCTACCAATAAGTCAATGTGGGGCAAGGGAAAGTCATATTTCGGGCAAGCCTTTTTAAGATCTCTGTAATCAACACACATTCAGACCTTTCCATCTTTCTTGGGGATATGCTCTATGTTGGCTAACCATGAGGGGTAAGTGATTGGCTCGATAAACTGATTGTCTAGCAGCTTGGTCACCTCTTCTTTAATCTTCAAAGACCATTATGCCTTTATTATGCGCAGCTTCTACTTCACAGGCATCATATGTTCATAGGCTAGGATCTTGTGAACCGCAATGCTTGGATCTAACCCCAACATATCCTTGGGTTCCCATGCAAAACAGTCTAAAAACTAACTAACTTTTTTGATTAATGCCTATGTATCATGATATGCAGATGCAATGTATGTGATTTTGGGCTTTTCCTCTGTGCCATAATTGATTGATTCTTTGCCTTTTTCATTTTTTATTTCTTTTTTGTTTTCTTTTTCAGACATCTCATTTAAAGATGAATAAGAGGAAGTAGAGCAAAACAGAAGGTTCAAACTTTTAATTGCTGATAAAAGTTTCATCATCATGGGTTACATTAAAGGATAAGCCTGGAAGGCGAAATACAGACTCAGAAAGGAAGACTCAACATACTCAAACAAAAACAGACTCAAAAGACTCAGACTCAGACTCAGATGACTCGGACTTGGGCTCGGAGGTGTTCTTGGCTCTAGGGGCTTAACAAGATGAGCTTCTAAGGCTTTTTGGTAGACAATTGATATGTGTTAATTTTACATACATTATTAGGTATTTTAAGTAGGAATTTCATGCACCTTAGATTCATCTTAGGTTTATTTACATTGCATTTTGTTATATTTTTGATTTGAGGAAGGTTTTAAATATTTTTTTGTAGGTTTTAAGTTGACTTGATAGACAAAGAAGAGAAGGAAGTTGAAGCTGAAAATCGTTAAGCGTGCAACAAGTGTAGAGGGTTCTACACTGGGAAAGCTAATTTCTGTTACGCCCTCCCCAAGTGTAGTGTCTGTGATGGACTGTCAACTCCCAATCTGAATTTTACTTTGAAATTGGAACTCATTGACCTAACGACAATAGGAGGAAGAAAACTCTTATAAATAGGACTTTGAGGAAATCAATTGGACAACTCTAAGAAGCTTGGGAGAGATCTTGGAAGAGACTAAGTCAAGAACACACAAGATTGAAGATTTGAGATTAAAGATTGAGATATTTTCCTTTTTATTCTCTCCTATCTTGTATTTATGATTTCTTTTTCTTCTTGGTACTTCGTGAATGCTTTAATTATTTCTAACTAAACTCTATAGTTAAGGATTAATGCTTTGAATTACAATTTCATTCTAATTATCTATAAAATCTAAGTCTCTATGATATGTGGTATTTGTTGTTCTTCATGTTTAGTTTTGTTTGCATCAAAATTATGAACTTAGTTGTGTTATGCATTGAGAGATGGTAATACAATTGATCTATAAATACTTGTTTAATTGCTAATTGATAAGAGATTATAATTGGTGATTAGATATCCTTAGAGTTTGCTTAAAACCATTTTTGGGTAATTAAGAATAATTTGGTTAGATGAGAATTAATTAAGTTGTTTTGTGATTGCTTGAATTTTGGTTTAGATGGTTAAATGTTTGAGAGAGTTTAATCAATGCTATTAGATAACTTGGATCATATCATGACTTAGCACTTATAGGTAATTGGTTGATTGAGTGTGAATAAATGTTAATCCCTAGCAATATTATTATTATTGTAAAATCTCTTAATTAAACCTTTGCCTTTAGATTTTTGTTAATATTAGAGTTAGTTTACTTTGTTTCAATTAAAATTGAATTGAAGCCTTAAACAAAAGAAAAAGAATAGATACGTGGATAGACCATTAATCCTCGTGGGAACGAAACTCTACTCATTTTATATTACTTGTGAACTCCGTGCACTTGCGAATTTTATCCCAACAAGTTTTTAGCGCTGTTGCTGGGGATTAAAGTGATTTAACTCCATAATCAATTTAATTTCGTTTGATTAACGACAAATTTTAGTTTTAATTTTAATTCTTTTTATGTATTTTGTTTTGCATATTCTTTTGAGTTCTTATTTTGTCTATTCATAGTTTTTTTTCTTTGTTTGTTTTTTCTTTATTTTTTTTTGTTTTCTTTTAGTTTGTTTTTATTCAGGTACAGAATATAAGAATTTGGCTAATGGATCACTATAATCATTCATAGCTATCAACAGAAGCTTATGAGGTAGACTTTTTGGCACAACTGTGAACCCTCAATTTTGCACCACCAAAATTATTTCTAAACTCTCCAAAGCTGTCTGGAATATTTTTTCTATCCAAACTGATACTTTTCGGATCCTAACCGGACTTTCTGTATCAGATAGCACTTTCCCAAAACTGACCAGAATTTTCTCAAAACTAACTGTTAAAATGTCCGATAATTAATTTCTAGTCCACCGATACTGACCGGTAATTTTTTACACTTCAGAATACCCCAAAAACTGACCCAAAAGTTTCAAAAACTGACCCGAAAACTAAAAAGCCTGCAAATCAGATTATGAGCACCGTCCACTGGAGTCCCTGGCGGCGCCGCAGACCTCCTCAGCGGCTCCGCTAGGCCTCTCGGCAGCTGTCGCCAAGAAGCCCGGCGGCTGGTCCCCCTCCTACCTTGAAAATTCCATTTTTACCCCTTTTTTACCCCACTTTTCATCTCTTTTTTTATTTTTTCACCCACCTTCATTTCTTTTAAATACCTCCCTCCTCTCCTTCATTTGACACACCTCAAGCATTTGTGATTGCTATCCACTTACTTCCTCTCTTTCTCTAATTAGTTTTCTCACTTATCAATTAGTTAATTAATTAAAAATTAATTTTAATTAATTAATTAATTTTTCAATTAGTTTTAATCTCAATTAGTTAATTAACTAAAAATCAATTTTAATTGATTAATTAATTTTTTAATTAGTTTCCACCCACTCTCAATTAATTAATT